>JAKSZP010004334.1:0-87252 GCA_022478985.1 Massospora cicadina | reverse complement strand
TAAAATTAGACTGGGCTCCCAGTCTGGGTGTGTGAACATCCAGTGGAATGCCCAGAATTCCAAAGGCACAGCGGTCCAAGTGACTTGAAGTAGGGGAGATCTATTGGAGACGTGAGGAAAGTAAAGGTTCATTAATGTACTGAAGGCCCCCAAGGCAAACCAGATGGTTGCAATGTGGGCAACCGCGAGTCTTCCAGTTGCAACCACCAAGGGTGGGAGAGGTGGGGAGGACTATGACTCCTACAGGATTTGTGGTTGCTGGTCTTTGGCTTTGAAAAGGTGAGCTTGCACGCCAGTGAGGGGTGACTCAGGGGCTGCCACGCAAACAGGGGTATGGGTGGAGAGGGAAATGGACCCGCAGTGAGCGTTAGGGCTGAACTCCCCTTGGGCGGGGTGCTCCAGGGTCCTCAGGTGGGTGGAGCCAGTGGTGGACGAGCCATGTATGGGGGCTGTGTCCGCGGGCACCAGGGCAGGGGCGCCCTGGCGCTGCTCCAACAGGGGAACAGTCTCAGAGATCCCAGCGATGCAGCGAATGGACAGATTTGCATTAGACAGATATTTGAAAATGGACAAAGAAGTGACTTTGTCATTGGGGGCAAGACAGTTTATGGCAGATATGATCCACTGCTGCATGGCAGGGTCAAGCAACCAGATGACCCAATCAGCGAACATCAGGATGAGTATCTGGATAATGGCGTGCTTTGCTGGATCAATCGGCAGACTTTTGAAAAAAAGTAAATAGATAGATGCCACAGAAAGGTGTCCAGGGTATTCAAGTTTTATTTAACACAAAGCATGGAAAGATTAAAAAATGAACTGACAACTGCCCCTCGACAGGTCAGTTGCCTTAAGTATGGGGAGAATTGCATAGTGGAGGAGCCAAGGGATTGGTTGATTGGGGATTAGCGATGGGATTTGGTTGGCTGGTGGGGAGGAGGGTGGGGGATGTCCACAATCTTGGCAAAAATCAAAAAAAAACTTTTGCAGATTTTTCCAAATTTTTGGGGCCAAACCAGGTTGATGGTATTAATCTGGGCCCTGACCATCTGAGTTGGCCTGTTCACATGGTTCAGATTCCCCGGATTTTTCTGGGGGGCTGTGGCCACTGTGCTGGGTCATTAACAACCTAGTCCAAACTCTCTATCTGACTATTTGCGCAATCTAAACTTCCTGGATCTGTCCCAGGGAGTAGGGGCAACTGGTCCAAGTTGCTTGCAACCTGGTTTGAAACCTGAATCATGTGCCAATCTGATTTTCAGCCCCAGCCACTCCAAACCAGCTCCTTCAGCCCAGAATCTGCAGACTGGGCTCCAACATTAATACTGGTTATTTCCTCAAAATTTTGGCATGATTTTCCTGGTGAGTGAGGGGTCCCAGGGGCCTGCCCATGGCCCCTGGCTTGCAAAATCTCCCTGGCAGACCCCCTCTATTAGGCTTACCAGGGTTGAGGAGGGGGGGAGGGGAGAAACCTGGTTGTCTTTAGGGGGAAGGGCAGTCACCCAGCGCTCATCTACTACATGTTCCAGGTCACTCAACTGTGACAGGGGTCCACTTGGTCCTTTGGACCCCTTTTTGTCCAAAAGGTGTGTTGCTCCCTATCCAGTTACAGGGGCTGGTCCCCATTGACTTACAGGTAATTTGATATACCAGAATAGGGTCCTCATCCAGGCCATATGAGCATATAAACGTCTTGTTTTAGGATAAATTGTTCATGTTATAAAATGTTTTTTCAGGCTCCAGTGAACCCACACCTCTTCTGATGGTTTGGTGTGCATCGTTATCCAGGGCCATCACCCCCAAGCCCAGAACTGATGCATTGGCATGCACCCCAAAAATGTCTTGGGAAGAAAAAACATTAACGGGGTCCCCTTTTTGGTTTAAATTTGGGTCTGGACCTTCCTATGCTTTTGAATTCTGCCAAGATGGGGAGGAAATCAGTGGGAATCACCTCACAAAAAAAGAAAGTATCATTAAGCAAAGATGAGGTATTTATAGGGGTGACCACAGGTGACATCATTGTGGTGGAATCGTCTGAAACCTTTAATTCATTCTCAGGGCTAGACCCCTGTTCAGTACCAAATTCTGAAGAACTTGAAGGATTAGAAGGATAAGATTCCTTCATTTTAAGATATGCACATGAATTTTCAGCTTTCATATATTATAGGGTTTGATCCAATGACGCCAAATTATGTGGCCCCTTCTGGGTTTGTTTGGAGGACTTAAATTACACTCCAATGGGTCAGGTTTTATCTTGAAGTTACACTGGGCAGATTCTCCAAAAAATGCAATGAAGTAAATAAGAAAATATAGGTTAAACTTGACCTAATTTTTATTTTATAAAAATAGGAAATATTTATAGGCTTTTTTATGGTTTGTAATCTATCAGAATGAATTAATCTCTGCGCAATTGAATCTTCAATCAGTTGATCAGGATCCAATTGATCATCAACTATGATAGATTGTGATAGATTTCTCGCTCCTTCTGATGATGTTGGGGGAATTGAAGAAGGGGATTTTTGGATATATGCGAGTTTGGTGAAATCCTGACACTTCCCCCTTCAAGATTCAATTGTGGTGGAGGATGACTTCTTAAAAACCTATGATGAATACAATTTACCACAATACCAGTATCAGTATGAACAATTGAATATTCTAGTCTTTTCTAAAATATAACTCTATAAGGACCAGACCAATTACTTCCCAGCTTTTCAGTCCGTCCACCTAGCTGAGAATGATAATACATAACATAATCTTTAATCTGATATTCAGGTAAGGCTGGTTTATGTTGATTGCTTTGTAGAGTCTCTCTTTGAGTGGTGGTTTCAATTGAATTCATTGCTTGAGCCTGGAGGCGGATAATCTCATCAGCCAAATTTCTCATAACTAAATCAGAATTTTCTGGGATGCTTTCTTCAAGGATAGTCTGAACACTAGAAGGGACTGAAGGATCCCGCCCATATATACACTTAAATGGGGACATCTTGATAATGCGGTGATAGTTTATCTGATAAGCAAACAAGGCACTCAGTAAATAAAAATTCCACCAAGTCAGATCAGTTGAGGCCATCTTCCCTAAAATCGAGACCAAGGTTCCATTAACTCGTTCAATGGCCCCATTTGTGGATAGATTATATAGGACAACAAATCGCTTAGTAGTGTTAAATAATTTTAATAACTCCTGTATAAGATGTGAGGTGAAATTAGTCCCATTATCTGACATAAGGACCTTTGGACATCCATGTTGGGAAATGATATGCTGATATAGGAATAAGGCTGTAGTCTTAGCTGAAGGGGTAGTAATTGAAATAGCCTCAACCCATTTTGGTCAAATGGTCGACGGCCATATTGATATACTGATGACCATGCACTCCTTGAGGAAAAGGCCCTACAACATCAATGCTGACTACTTCAAATGCCTTAGTTGGGGAAATGACTTGATGTTTTTAAAATAGGGCTGGTAGTTCCATGACGTTTGCAATTAAGACATGAGTCAAGAGTCTCCTGAATGAACTCAGTCATGTTGTTCCAATAGTATCAAGACTTCAACCATTCTTGAGTTTTCTTTAAGCTGCTATGACCAACTTGTTCATGACCTTCCATTACAGCGTGAAACCTGGAGTTGGGATGTAGGAAGGGCAACCATTTGGATTTGACTTTCTTATACAAAGCTCCATCTTGAATTATAGTATCCTTGATAATTAATTTTAGTTAGGCTCAATCCTTTTCAGTCTCTCAATCCCATAATTCCGGTCATCCAATAAGATTATACAAGCGTTCTTCTTTTTCTAGTTCTAAGGTCAGAATAGGTAGTCAGGATAACCTATCCACATTTTGATGCTGAGCTCCTGAGCAATGAACAATGGAAAAATCGTAATTTTGCAATTGTAAAGCCTAACAGGCCAACCTCCCATCAGGATCCTTCATATTCTTCAGCCATTGTAAGGAGGAATGGTCGGTACTAACGGTGAAATGGGTACCATATAAAAAGGGCCAAAAATGCTTGATGGCCAAAATTACCGCCAAACATTCCCGCTCATAAATACTATAATTTTATTCAGCCTTTGACAAGGTTTTGCTATAGTAAGCAACAGGATGATCCTTATTTTCTTCATCACACTGAGATAAAATAGCCTCAATAGCGACATTGCTTGCATTCATATATAGAAAAGAAAGGCTTATCAAACTGGGGGTGAATTAGAACAGGTGCCTTCATCAAGGCGGTATGCAGAGAATTGAAAGACTGTTCTTGAGCTGATCCCCACTTGAAAGACACTCCTTTTTGCAATAGATAAAATAAGGGTTCAGCCATATCAGCAAAGTTGGAAATAAATTGCCAGTAATACCCAACCATACTGAGAAAGACTTGAATATCCCGTAAAGAAGAGGGAGGAGGCATCTGTTGGATGGCTTGAACTTTGTCTATAAGAGGTCAAATCCCTTTAGCTGAAACCTGATGTCTTAATAAGTACATTTCATTTTGAAAGAATGAGCACTTGGAGGGCTTGAGTTTTAAGGAAGAGCCCCAAATTCAGCTAAAATCCTTCTTTTAAATGGTTTAAATGCTCAGTAAAGGTTTTGGAAAACACAGTAATGTTGTCAAGATATACCAGAACACAATTAAGCTTTAAATCCCACAGCATACTATCCATGGCCCTTTGGAAAGTTGTGGGGGCATTGCTTAGGACTTGAGGCATGAGAGTTGGTTCAAACAACCCTTCACTCAATATCAGGGCACACTTGGCACAATCTTCTGGAGACAGTTCAATTTGCCAATATCCACTGGCTAAGTCCATGGCCAAAAAAATAGGTGGATCCAGCCAACAATCTAAGAGAATCATCAATCCTAGGTAAGGGATAACAGTCCCATCAGGTAATAGCATTCAATTGATGATAATCCATCATGACTTGATGAGATCAATCTTTCTTCTTAACCAACAACAATGGGGATGCCCAGGGACTATTGGAGGGTTTCTATAATCCAGCCTCCAGCAACTGATTCAACTTCTTCTTAACCTGGGCTTCTTCTACTTTGGATTTACAATAGGGCTTTGCATGTATAGGAAGGTGATCACCAGTTTCAACAGTGTGCACTACACCTTTTATCTTCCCAAAATTGTAAGTATGTTTAGCAAAAATGTCGGAATATTTGTCCAATAATTGAAGCACTTGTTTCTCCTGTTCCTTAGAGAGATGTTTCCCAATAGCAGGTCCCACAGTAAGGATTTCCTGATCACTCTCCAATCCAAAGTCTTGTAATATCCCAAATGGTTTATCATCATAAATACAAGATAAGGGTAACAGCTTGACATAAGCAATTGGGCGCTCTTGATCTACCAGTTTTGGCACATCAGTAAGGTTCGCTAGTAAGACAGATAAAGAGCCTGAATAAGAATAATCCAATATTCCAGAACAAGGCAAGAGTTCTTTGGAAGAAAAATTGACAGTGCCCTGGACTTGTAGCAAATGCCCCTTGGGAATCAAAAAGTGCAAAGAATTATAAATGATCACTTGTGATTTTGGTGGAATAACTAATTTCTTAAGAGATAAAGAAATTCACTCTTCAATATCAGCTATGGTAGGAGGTAATTTTACATGAGGATCTTCAACCTGATACTGAAGTGAATAAGACCTTTTAGTTTCTTTCTAGCAGACATAACTGACGTCAAGTGGATGCATGATCAGATAAAAGTAAAGGAACTTGATACCCCAAGAGATACAATGATGAGTCAGGGTAGTTGATAATTCCATCAAATTCTCATAAAAATTGAGTTTCCAAGAGTAGGTCATAACTCAAATTATTGAGCACAATCGCTGGAATGGTAAAGGTTAATTTCCTGATTTTCAGAGGAAGGGATGAAAAAGCTCCAATAGACCGAGTACTCTGAGGGCCAGCGGTGCCATATTCTTCATAATGAGAAATATTGGGGGTTAATTTGATCCTTTTGACCAATTTGGAGGAGACAACATTTACTGGAGATCCAGTATCTATGATAGCCTTGGCATTAATTTGATTTACTCAGAAATTAATTTGGGTAATGGTGCTTCCAAACTGAGAGGATAATGCCAATAAGGAGGGCAAGGAATAAGAAGAATGGTCATCTTTATTACACTTGATTGAACTTTGCTGCTCTTGCTGCGCACTCACATCATTATCAAGGTGATGAATCTTATTGGTCTTATCTCTTTTCTTTTTTTCATTTGCTTCCTTTTTAAAACAACAATCCACAGTATGAAAGTAGCGATGACAGTAATTGCACTGGAATGCTCTAGTGTTCTCAGGCATGGCAAAGACTTTAAGCCATCTAGGTCTAGGAACTCATAAACTCGGGGTTTTTGGAGAATTGAGGGGGCAACTCCAATAAGGCCTCCTTAATATCCAAAATACTCCGGAAATTCTTTTTGACACTGATCAGATAGACTTGCATTTGCGTCCTAGTAGTAAAGGCTGACAGAACTGCGGTTATTGCATTGTCCAAGTTTAACCAACCACAGGCTACAAGAGTTTGAGCTTTCCTATAGAACCAATGAGCAAAGTCCTTAATAGATTCATTTTGGTGGGGCTGTATACCCATAAAGGCCTGTTTTTGCAAAGATAGGGTCTGCTCACTTCCAAGTTCTTTGATCAATGCTTCTTTGACTTGAGCCCAAGTAGAGCAAGTCATTAAGTGGGGAACAATAATATCTTGAGCCAATCAAGTAAGGCAATTAGGCAAGTAATTCATCTTTTGGTGCTCTGTGGCCTCACTTAATGCCTTTTCATACAGATATAGAAAGGCGATAATTCTGCCTTCCCTGGGGAGTATTTGTCCTTGAATACTGGCTTGAAACTCATGGGAGCATTGGTATTCAAGACATGCACTCTAGGTTGTTCAGATTGAGTAGACAAATAAGAGGCAGAATCTGAAGCTTGAGAAGAAAATTGAGGGTAAGGACCAACAGCTTCCATCCAAATTTTGTTAGTCCATCAATTCAGATCAGCATTCCCTACTTTTTCATCTAGTTGGCAAGATAGCTCAAAAATCTGTTCCTGTTGTGCATTGTACTTGAGTTCCAGAGTCTCAATTTTCGCTTGGAGCAATTTTCCTTTTGATTCACAAGCATGTAATAAGATATCAGTGTCCTTGGCCCACTTTCCCAAATTGATCAATTTATCAAACAAGGACTGCAGAGTCAAAAGGGGGTCAATTGGTACCCCATCAGGTGTTAGGTTGCATTCTTTGGCCAACTTAGAGAATTGTTCACATAAATGGGTCATCATGTTCATGAGAGAGTTAATTTGCTGATAAGATCCTGAATGACCATCAGCGCCTGGAGGTCCACGAGGTCCATCTGCACCTGGGGGTCCACAGGGCACTACATCTCCAGGTGGCCCATGAGGTCCTTCTACCCCAGGAGGACCTATATTTCCAGAGGTTTTCTCTACTTCATTGACCCAGAACTGAATTCCTGAGTACAATTGTTTTAATTGAAACAGACGGGTTCTAATTTCTTCCTCCATTGATTGACTACTCTCAGAGAGTTGGTAAACACCCTCTCTCCATTCATTCTGGATTTCTTGAACCTTTTTTGGAAACTGTACATCAATAAAATTTGATATCCCATGATCAAATTGAATGAGCTGCCGTTGTACTTCATTGAGGGAATTTCAATTATTAATAATAGCATCACAATTATCTTGACTAAACTTGGAGGCTGACTTGAAAAACTCAGAAATATAACTATTCAAGGATTGGAGTCCTTCTAGTAAATTGAGCATCCCTTGATGGTGCATTTCAACTACAGGTAACAAGTGGTATAATGAAGGATGTACAAGTTGTTGTATATATTGTTTGGAGCCAATTCTTGACATTTGAGAGGTTTGCAGCACTTCTTGCAATATAGAAGGTGCTGCATTCAATTGAGATTGGGTAGAATGTATTCCAGGAATTAGAGCCTCTTCAAGTAATTGATTGATGATATTTTTAAGGCCTCAGGTGGAATTTGAAAGTCTGAGGCGAAACTTAAGTTAGGATTATAGAATTTCAAGTTGGCCCAAGATTCCAACGTGGAGGGTAATCTTGAAATTTGGGTTCTAATTGAAGGGACCCATCATAAAATACTGCCTTGCTCTTGATCTTGAGCCTCATCAGGCGAAAATTGAGAATCCATGGTGATAGACATGGTTACTGGTGCATAACTCAGAGAGCCCCTGTAGTGAGCACCAGTCTGGAAGTTTTGAATTACACTTTTCAAATGGGGCAGGTTGTATCTCGAAGTTACACTGGGCGGATTCTCCAAAAATGCAATGAAGTAAATAAGAAAATACAGGTTAAACTTGACCTGATTTTTATTTTCAAAAAGAGGAAATATTTATAGGCTTTTTTATGGTTTTTAATCTATCAGAGTGAATTAATCTCTACACGATTGAATCTTCAATCAGTTGATTGGGATCTGATTGATCATCAACTCTGATAGATTGTGATAGATTGCTCGCTCCTTCTGATAATGTTGGGGGAATTGAGGAAGGTGATTTTTCGGAGATATGTTATTTGGTGAAATTCTGACAGTTGGGTTGGGGAAACTACCCCAAAGGGTTTTGACAAGATGATCAAAGTTGGAAGGGGGCAACTGCCAAATCAGGGAGCTTCACATCAATATGTTCAAGGTTGAATGGAGAAATAACTTTTTAACCTCATCAGTTAATAGCAAAGCCAGGGCTTTTTTGCAGAATTCACTTAAATATTCTTTCATCAGCTGACCCACTTGACGCAGCAAAAAGAACTCTAAGAAGGAACGGAGGGATGCTTTATCAGGTTGACTCTGCTCCAAGACCTGCTCCAAGCCCTCCACTGTTCGCCACAAGAGCGGCTGGGTGCAGAATACTGCAAAAACCCAGTTGGTCGCATCTGAATACAACCAGGACAACAGATCCACTCCCCACAAAAGCAGAAATGAACTAGACAAATTATTATTTCCTAAAGAGGGTTTTGGCTCAAGGGAAGCCAAGGTCTGTTGAATTTCTGAGTAAATCTTGGGAGAAAGGTGGGGAATCATGACAACAAGATTGCAATAAGTCCTAGAGCACCAGGTACAAGCAGGAAGGGTGGGCACTTCCCAATTGGTAGTTGCAAGAATAACGCCAAGATGCACCAATACAAAACAAAATGAGAAAACTGTGGTGAGCACCATTGTGGCAGTGACAACCGGCTAGAGCACCCAGTTTACTAATAACAAAAGTCCCACACGGATAATTCTCATGCATGTATAATAAAAAGTTTAGTTGACTAATGTCAAGAGAGTTTATAACTCTCTCATTTCCAGCAAGGTGATGTGGGATGCAAACCCACACTGCTAGGTAACTAGCCAATAGGAAAATAGTAAACAAGGCACCTTGAACGGTGCCTGTACAAAAAAAACCCAAGGCAAGGGTGTAGAGCGCGATATACAGTACCAGGTAAGCTAGAAACAACACAGTTTGAGTGGAGCCCAGAGGGGAGTCCATAATCAAGTGTAACTTGGTGACAGGAGGTTTGGGTGCCTCGATTTGGGGGGACCAGAGTGGCCCAAGAGAGCATTTGAAACTTCTGTAAATTGGGAAAGTAGATAGTGGCCAACATAGTTGGAGACTTCCTCAAAGAGGTCCAAACCCAAGTTCGCCCAAGGAACCATAAACAAAATGCAGAATAAAATGGGTAAATTTATTTGAGAAAGTCAATCAATGAGGAATGTTGGTCATGAAAACCATATTTAAAGTGGGTCAGGGTAATTAGGGTTCTGCAGCAGTGTGCCCAAGCCTTGACGCTCCAATAAACAAACGCTTCCATCCATTTTGGTAAAAAACACCAAAAGTGCTTTCACTCAAGTGATTGATTGAAGCTGTATTTTACCTGAGCTCATGATTTCATAACTCAAATGAAATTCAAACCCTCATTCTCCAATTAGCTGAATTGAACCATCTTTGCTTGTTATGTAGATTGTTTGTTTCAGTGCCTGGGCCAAGATAAGGGGCTAGGCGCTTTGCACACCATTAGTACTAACCTGAGCATGTTTTGCTTGCACCCAGAGTTGGTCTAAGGTGTGTTTCAGGTCAGGAAGAGCCTGAAGTTTCACCTTCTGGGCCTCCTGTCTCCCAGCCTTATCTTTGGCATTTGTTCCCACTATTAAGTCATCCAACCATGACATCCCCTCTCTCTCAGATCTGAGGTATTTCACTTGCATCATGACCCCCCACACAATTGGCCATTCAGGCAATAAGAAATGCATCGATTTGTTTAAGAAAACCTATAATTGGGTGGGTTTAACTAAGGAAGTCCCAGCCTGGATTGTCAATTGTGTTACTTGTTCTCAAGCTATATTGATCACTCTGGTAGAAATGGGCTTCTACACCCCTTACAACAGGTGGAGGAATATGGACATCAGTGTTCATGGATTTTTCATTGAACTCCCCCTTTTAACAGGTTTTTAGTGGCAATGGTGGTAATAAACCATTTCACTAAATTTTCTCTTTTTACCCCTGCGCTTCCACAATTATGTCAGAGGAAACTGCCCATCTCTTTGTATTCCATGTGTTTTCAATGTTTGGTCTTTCACAGAAGATCATCAGCAACCGTGTTCCACAGTTCACAGCGCCATTCTTGAGTGAACTCTTATCCATTTTAAAAATCTCCCCCTGTCTCTCCATGGTGTATCATCCCCAGTATGATGGGCATACCAAGCAAGTTAACCAAGTCCTAGAATAGTACCTGTGTTGTTATGCTGCAGCTGCACAGGACACCTGGGCTAACAACCTTCCCCTCGCTCAATTCACCTACAACAAAGGAACTCACACTTCCACGAGGTTTTCTCCTTATGAAGCGATGTTAGGTTATAACCCTTCCTTTTAAGTTGGACCCTGCTTGCGTCCTAAGGTCCAAGTGGCCACGGATCATGATGAGCATATTAGATCTAATCAATCTTTAGTGTGGGAACACCTCACCAAAGCTATTGAAGACCACAAGCAGTTTGCAGATCATAAGTGACTCCTGGGTCATGATATAATGGTGGGCTCCTATAATATGCTCGATACACATCATTTGAGAATGCAAGTACCCTCCCAAAAGTTCGCAAGTAAGCATTCAGGTCCCCACTTGGTGGAGGAAGACTTAGGCAAGGGTTCTTTCTGGTTAAAACTTCCAGCCCATTGAAAACAGCACCCCATCTTCCACGTTTCCTTGTCACCTTTTAAGGTTACTGTTCCCATAGATCCTGAGCTGATAATAATTGAAAATGCAGAGGAAGCTAAAGTGGAAGATATCCTAGCATCCTGCAAGTCCTGTCAGTTCATTCAGTATTTCATGACCTGGAAAGGCTATCCAGCCTACAAAAACAGTTGGTTTAAAGCCAGCGATTGTGCTAACTGCATGGAACTGGTTGAGGCATTTCATGAATCCTACCCTAATGCCCCCCATCCCCCCCAAAAAAAGTCACAATGGTAATGATGATCAAACTGCCCAAAGCACACAAAAATGTGGCCCTGGTGCAGTTTTCCAGCGGTGGTGCCCTTCCTTAGAAAAAAGGAAAGGGTAATGTAAGTTCATGGAAATGTACCCTGTGCATATATTGGTCGCTCTTCCCATTTACAAGAAAAAAGAGGCTGAAGAGGGTGGCCATGCCCCTCATCACCCAGGGTGATCTCACCCACATGGTAGATGAGCGCTGGGTAATGGCCTTCCCTCTCCAGACCCCTACCCCAGTACCTTCATACACCTCAGCCAAACTCATTAGACATATTAAGGAAATCTGTGCTGAAATTTCCAAATTAAAGTTGATTGCTCAAAATGATAGAAATTAAGCCTGACAATCAGAATCCGCATAGCCAAAGAGGAATGAAGATTGATTTATCAGCTGGAATTACTGACACTTTTGATTCCCCCAACAATGTGATTGTCAAAATTAACCCTTTTCTAAATCATTGGGGATGATCCCCAACATGCAGCTCCCATCTGGAAAATCAGGAGCTGTAGCTGATGCAGCACTCTTGACCAAATAAATGGTTCAGTGACCAAGCATGGGCAGGTTGGGCATCCTGAACCCATTTCCAACCAATTGGGACTGCCCCTATATAGGGTGGCCCTGGGGGATCCATGTTGCTCATTGAGCCAGATGCCATTGCACCAACCACCGAAAATGCAGTCAGGTCTCAGTTCAGGCGTTTAAGGTCAAACTGACAGCGACTTGGCCTACCACCAAATCCTTTGATGTCAGTTCCTATTAAGCTTATCTGCCTCCATCCCCAAATATTTCGCCAGTTAGGTTGAACTTGCGAGACCTGATCCCAGCTTGTTCCCACATCAATTAACCACCATTTAATCAGTTGCATTGTATCAAGAAAATTGTTGGTCAAGTTTTTTCCTATTTTCTATTAAAAACTTTTCCCTAAAATAGTTTTTTTTATATTGATAAAAATCACCCTTTCTGCCAGCACTCACAAACCCTTGGGGTTAACAGCTGTACTTGCCTGGTATTTCATTATGTGCCTGTATGAGACTCTGGCTCATCAGCAGTTATTGGAAAGTATCCTCTCTATTTTCATATCCTTTGCACCAGCAGCAGTGCCTTCAGCATTCTGGTTTGCCATCCAGGTGCTCCAGCACCTGGGCTGGCAGGCTGACCTAATTCTAACTTGCTGTCTGCCTGACAGTACCATAGTATATTGCAGAGAACAGTAGTTCTTTGGTATACACATTGTAAATAATGTTCAGGAGTGTTAAATGCTGGCCCAGAGCAATGTTGAACAATTTTTCTCATTCCACAGCATAGTGTGCTGCCTTGCAAGTAGAACCTCTGACTCTGGTGCACCGCTGTCACACTGTAGATACTCAATTGTATCATCACTGGCATCATTGGCTGCCACACAACTGGTTATTATGCTAGCATTAAATGAATCCCAGTTTATTGTGATCTTGTAATGCTTATACAATGGTTGATCAAGTAAGAATAGTAACCAAGCTTTTACCACTGACTTTTTGACCACGCCACTCAGATAAAGTAGATTTATGTATCACTAGCCAATTCACCCACGCTTTGTTACAGTGTCTATAAAATTTCAGATTTATATTTATTAATCTAGATTTTATATTATAGATAAACAAAACCACTCAGCCAAATCTAATTGCTCAAATTGAATCAACCAAAAACCATCAACCACTCAATTAAACTACTGAACTTATCAGATCAACCAATAGCTAATCACCCCTCAAAAACTAAACTGTGTCCTATCAATTTAAACAAAAGTTATCAACCACTCAGCCAAATAAAGTAAATTTATTGATTCAATCAAATAACACCACTGTTACCCAAAATATCAGCTATATATTTAAAATCATTGTGTACATGACATGTCTTCTAAACTACTAAATCAACTTCTACTTAAACTGCCAAAAGTATTTTATTAATTTGGGGAACCAGTTTGGGCAGGTTTTTTAAATTTTATAAAACTAACATCAAAATTCCTGTGCTTTGCTGTAGTGTTTAAACTTTATCAGATAATCCATTTTGATAAATTACCAAACTGCTTAGCTAAAAACATTGAATATACCAAATTAATCAATCATCAACTGGCTCATAAAAATAAACTTAACAAAATTGAAACCAAAACCACCAACTACTTACTAATAACTAAAACCATTGAATATACCAAATTAAACTTTTCTCTCTTGTGCAATCAGTTTTTGAATTTTAAAAATTGAATCAGTCAAATCAGTCAGAATGTTTGTTAAAAATTTAATTTTATTTTGAATGTCAAGTTTCCAGAAGCCAACATCTGAGTTACCTGCTTTGGCGCTGGCTGCTGTTCTCACCTGGGGAAGTAGACTGGCACCGCCAAGTGTGTTTTGCCCAGCAAACAAATGCTCTTGGGTAGGTTCTGGCCCTATCAATTCAGTTGGGCAGTTTAATCTTCCAAAAGACCTCGTAACACACCTCACATGTTTTCAGGTGGTGCCATGAAGCCCCCTGGTGCTCTCTTGGAGCAGCATGAGATTTGGCCTACAGGTCAAATATGGTGCACTGTTTCCATACAATGACACCCAAAGTATCAAGGCGGTGCTGGCAGTGATGAAGCCCACCAGTTTTATTAATTTTAGGGCATACAATGGGTACTTTGACTTGAGCTTCACCAATGAAGCTGATGCTGTGACAGCTGCAACAATTCCATTAAAATTTAAAAACACCCCACTCCCAACTACCTGAACTCAGTTACCTGCGGACACCACTCTGGTGGTGCAATTCATGGGTTTACTGACCCATATTCCCCCTGCAATTTTGAACAAGGAACTGGTGGATGATCTGGCCGTTTATGGCTCTGACCCTGTCCTCCAGTTTGTGGTCCCAAATGGGGCCAAACACCTCACTGGGCTGCATGCATTCACAAAAATTCACCCATCCAACCATGGATTCACTCAGATGATTCTACCACAATCTTATTTACAAAACTACCCTGACCATCACTTTTGGGCCCGCATTGAAGGTGGGCAGATAGTTTTCCTTTCTTGCTTTGGCCTAGATCACTCCAAATGGAATTGTCCGGCCCTTTTGTAGGTTGGGGGCTCAGCCTTCACCTCCTCGGCTGCTGCCAGCTTTTCAGCTGCCTCACCCAAAATTTTTGCATGGGGCACAATTCTCCCTCCCCCTCCCTTGAAGCCAGAGGGTGTGGTTGAAGCAAATACAGCCAATCAAAAGCTGCAAACCTGCAATCTGAAACCCAATGTCTCAGCTCAATGGAAGCTGATCCCCAAATTTATGATAAATAAAAAATCATACCTCACCTTCTAGCCAATCATCATCTGTTGTGGAGCCAATCAGGCTCAACCCCAATTCATTTGACTGTCTTAAATGGGTTGATGAGAATGATCATCCGCATGGGACTGACTCACTATTCAACTGGCAGGATTTTTTAAATTCATCTGAATTAACTCCTCGCTATCACTTTTGCTCTAAAAAGGGCTGCCCAAGATATAAACCTTTGTTTATGCTGGCAAGTGAAGCTGCAGCTGCTTCCAGTAACACCCTGATGCAGAAGAATATCCAAAACATAATGGGCCCATTGCAAAATGGCTTTGCTGAGCCTAAATTTACTAATAAATGTCCCTATGCTGTCAAACAAGAGATACTGGTGTTGGGCTGCAAGGTTATTGAGTCAGCTATGCAAGCTGCTCAATTGTGTGGTCTTAACAGTAGTAAACCCTCCAAAGAGAAGACTGATTTTACCCTTGTGCTAGGCATGCTCCTGCATGTGGAGAATGACCTAGATAATTATATTGATGCATTAGATACAGCTGATATCATTAATGAATCTAATATTATTTTCCACAACCTCTAACCACATCTGGGTGATGCCCCTACTCCATTCTTGTCTGCCTTGGCAAGAGTCCTCATGCATCCAATTTGTCCCCCTTCCCCCTTGCTATGCTAGGCTAGGAAAACCTAGTCTGTCAAGAGAGTGTCTGTAACTCTCTTGTTCCCAGCAAAGTGATGTAGAGCGCAAACCCACATTGCTAGGGAACTAGCCATTAAGAGAATGGGGAATGAGGCACCTAGAATGGTGCTTGAGCAGGAGGTAACCCAGGCAAGGGTGTAAAGCACCACATATGAGAACAGGTAAGTAAGAAACCTCCCAACTTGAGTAGATACCAACAGGGGGTCCATAGTCGAGGGTAACTTGGAGTGAGTAGACTTGGGTGTCTTGGTCTGGAGGGTACCTAAACGGCAAAGAAAGCACCTGGAATTCGTGTAAATTGTGATAATAGGTAGTGGCCCACATAGTTGGAGACCATCCTGAAGAGGTCCACCACCATGTTCACCCAAGGAACCATTGTAAAAAAACGTAAAAAAACGGTTAAATTTATTAAAGAAAGTCAACTAACAAGGAATGTTGGTCTCAAAAACATATTTAAAGTGTGTCAGGGAAATTTGGGCTCTGCGGAAATGCACCCAAGCCTTGACGCTCCAATAAACAGATGCTTCCATCCATTTTGGTAAAATACACTGAGAGTGCCTTCACTTGAGTAATTGATTGAAGCCATATTTACCTGAGCTTAAAATTTTATAGCTAGAGTGGGACTCAAACCCTTGCTCTCCAACCAAGCGAATTGAACCATCCTTATTCATAACATAAATTGTTCGTTTTAGTGCCTGGGCCGTGATCAGAGGCTGGGCGTTTTGCACCCCATTAGTATCAACCTGGACATGCTTGGCTTGCACCCAGCGTTGATCTAAGGTGTGTTTCAGGTCAGGAAAAGCCTGAAGCTTCACCTTCTGGGCCTCCTGTCGCCCAGCCTTGTTTTTAGCATCTGTTCCCACTATAAAGTCATTCAACCATGACATTACCCTCTCCTCCTTCTTGGGCTCCACCCCCTCCAGGGGCATTTGCTAAGGAGAAGTTCTTATGTGCTGGTGGCAACTTCATAGCAGCAACGGCTGGCTTAGGCTGAGATCCTGCAGCCTCAGGAAAATGATTATGGAAAGATTTGATCAGGTCTTGGGCATGTACACAATCCTGTGCTGGCACCCAACAGTTCTCTGCCGCATCAAACCCTTTCCAGGATACCAGGTACTCAAGGCGTCACTTAACTTGGCGGGAGGCTACTATTTCCTCCACTTCCCATTCTGGTACCCCATCCACAAGATAAGCCTCAGGAGTCACAGGAGGAGGGCCCTCAAACAATGTCAACTTGCTTTCATGAATAATGAAGAAGATCTGAAATGTGGAGGGAAGATCCAACTGGTATGAGGCATGTCCCACCTTTCTAACTACACGGTAAGGACCAATCCTCTTTGGACCCAGCTTTTTGCATGGCTGCTTGATAGGGATGTTGCGAACATCAAGAATAACAAGATCCCCTTCCTTGTATGCTGGACCCACTCAGCGCTTTCCATCGACATTCTCCTTATAAACCTGCATAGCCGCCTCCAAACTTGTGGACACCCCTTGATGGACCTTCTTGAGAGTCTTAGCAAAGTCCAGCACCGCTTCCACTTTGGAACCACAGCTGGGCTCCATGTTGAAAGCAGGGTTAAAGCCGTGGTTAGCAAAAAAGGTGAACAACTGATTGATGAATGCAAAGTGTTGTTGTAGCTAAACTGGGCCATAGGAAGGTGAGGAACCCAATCTGAATGGTCTGCGGTGGTGTAACAACGCAGAAATTGTTCCAAGCACTGATTCACTCGCTCAGTCTGCCCATCTGATTGGGGTGATAAGCAGTTGAATGGCAGGGGCGGATCTGAAGAGTCTTACACAACTCTTCCCAAAAGATGGAGGTGAACTGGGGTCCCCAGTCACTAATGATTTTTTGAGAAACCCCATGAAGCGCAAATACATGGGCAACGAAGAGCCTGGCCATTTCAGCGGCAGTTATAGTTGTTCTGCAAGGAATAAAGTGGGCGAACTTTGTAAAGTGGTCCACCACTACCATGATAGCATCATACCCATCTGAAAAGGGTAACTCCACAATGAAATCCACTTATAGGGAAGTCCATGGCCCTTCAGCCTTTTGACTGGTACCAACAACCCTGCTAAAGGTTGCTGATTGGGTTTCATTTGATTGTAAATCAGGCACTCTTTGCAGTACCGCCCTACCTGAACAGGCAAGCCCTTCCAATTGTAAGTGTGTCATATCAACTCCAAGGTTTTTGCTTTTCCAGGATGACCTACGGTGATTCCATCATGATGGTCCTGGATGATCTCCAGGCGCAGTGGTCCAGCAGGAACCCATAGGCGCCCCTGAAACCACACCATCTCATCCTTCACGTGATAACCCCTGGATAAGTCCTCCTGATTCAGGGCACTCTTAGCGAGAACAACAGCATATTTGGCTAATAACAGCTGAGAAAGAACTACCTTCCTAAACATGCTATATTCTGCTGCATTTTCCAAAGGCATGAGCGCTGGCGTATGTACCGTGGACTTAGGAAGTTGAGGCAGAATCATACTTGGTGGAATCATCAACTGAGTGTTGTGAATCTCTACCTCCTTTGGATTGGGAGCCAAAGGAGGGTTGCGGCTCAAAGCATCCGCCAAACCATTCTCCTTGCCCTTGGTGAACTCATAGGAAAATGTAAATAGGGCAAGGGTCTCATGCCAATGGGTCTGACGTGGTATTAGAACATGTGGAGCATGGTAGTACAACAGTGCTTTGGTGGTCAGTGCATACCCAGAATGGTTGGGAAGAGCCATGTAAGTGGTGACGCCAATAAATCAGCGCCTCCACCACTGCTAATAACTCCTTGTCATATACAGCGTAGTTTAACTCATGCAGAGACATTTTCCTAGAAAAATATCCCATGGGATGCTCAGACCCATCTTCACCCACCTGTAACAGGGCAGCCGCAATGGCAAAGTTGGAAGCATCTGAGGACACAATGAACTCCTTTGCAGGATCAACATGGCGAAGGATGGATGTGGATAACAAGGTGCACTTCACCGCTTGGAACGCATCCTCCAAAATGGGAGACCACTGAAGCACCTTGGCCCCGCTAGCCTTATATAAGGGAGCTGCCACCTCAGAGAGATTGAGTGTGAACTTCTTGAGGAACGTACACGTTCCCAAAAAGCTCCTCAGTTTCTTGACAGAGGTGGGGGTAGGCCACTCACAAATAGCCTTCTCCTTGTCTGGAGTTATCATATGGCCCTGGTCAAAAACGACGTTGCCCAAAAAAGTAACCTGGGACTTGAAGAATTTGCATTTACTAATCTTGAGGGTAAGGCAAGCGGCCCTCAATCTCTCCACTACTTGTTGAAGGTGTACTGCATGTGACTCATGATTGGGAGGAAACACCAGAATGTCATCCATGTAGGCAACCGCACATACCCCCAACAAGTCTCCCAACGCAGCATCAATGCGGCGTTGAAAGATGGCAGGGGCATTCTTAAGCCCAAAGGGCATAACCTGGAACTGGAAAATTCCTTTTCTGGTGCGGAATGCAGTTAACCACTCCTGGTCCTTCTTTATCCGGATTTAATTGAACGCATGGAGGCAGTCCAGCTTGGAGAAGACCTTTGCCTTCTCCACATAGCGCACAATCTGAGAATCTAAAGGGATGGGATGGAGGTTGGGTACAGTCACATTGTTTAAGTTTCCATAATCGACACATGGGCATAAAGTTCCATCAGCCTTCTCCACAAAGAGCAGTGGGGAGCAAACAGGGGAGGTACACTGAAAGATGGCCCTTTGGCCAACTGCTCCTTCACCCATACATCTAACGCCTCTTCCTCTCAGACAAGTCAATGGGTATATGGGGGAAGAAATATGCACCAGATCCACAGTAAGTTTAAATTCACAATCAAACTCAGAATGTTCTGATAGCGTACTAGCTGAAGCTGCATCAAAAGAAGATGCTAACTTCTCCAAACAGGAAGGTAAGGAAAGTCCCACAGTGGGCTTCAGCAAAGGGGCAAGATATGAACTGGGAACATTGGGCCAATGGGGTAATTTGCCTGGGGCGTTATCCTCAGACAGAGGAACAATCAGCTGGTGACCGTCTGTTAAAAACAAGGATAAAGTGTTTTCTTTCAAACTAGTTTTGATGTCAAACTTTCGCCACCACTCAACACCCAAAATGATGAGAAACAAGAGGTTTCTGATAGCTTGAAACTGCTCAGACAATAGATAAGAACCTACATGAAAAATGACTGACTCTCTGACGTTCAGTGTGGGGATACCTTGAGAAGCCCTACCTCTAACCATACCACCAGGTGAGTAACTCAACTCAAGGTAGTCAGCAAGGTTTTGGTCAATAAAATTATTTGAGGCACCAGTATCCACCAAAATAGTTGTGCTGAACTTTCTATAAGAGGAAGTAAGAGTAGCAGTCAACAAGAAGTATCCAGAATGGGATTTATCTAATGCAGAAAATGCCATTATTTCACCTGAAAATTCTTCCTCCGGTCTCAGCAAGCCATCAGGGTATGTTTTAAAATCATAGAAGGGGAGGGATAGTGGGCCACTCTTACTACTGAGGCCACATATCCCACCACACCTTCTGCAGGTGCATATACATCTTTATATTTATGATGAAGTTCCTTTTCCACTTCCTGAGAACCCCTAATCATGGTAGGGGTCAAATGAGGGTTCTCAGGAGTAATCTAGTAGACTGAAATGGAGTCCTCATCCAGACCATATGAGCAAATAAAAGGTTCATTTTTGGATAAATTGTTCACAATATAAAATGCGTTTTCCAGCTCAAACAAACCCCCTCATTCCAAAGGTTCAGTGCACCTCATTATCCAGGGCCATCACCCCCAAGCCCTGAGCTGATGCCTCAGCATGCACCTCAGAAATGTGATGGGGAGAAAAAATGATAACGGAATTATTCTTGTTAAATTCAGGTTTGGACCCTTCAATGTTCCTGATTTTGCCAAGATGGGGAGGAAATCAGTGGGAAGCATCTCACGTTTCAAGGAAAAATCACTAGTTGTGGAAGCACTATTTATAGGGATGACCATGGGTGACATCATCACAGCAGAATCATCTGAAACCTTTACTTCCTTCTTGGGGCTAGATTCCTGTACAGTTTCTAAATTTAGAAGGAGTTAAAGGATTAGAAGGATACAATTCCTTCATTTTAAAAAGTGCATGCGACTTTTTGGTTCCAGTATTTATATGGTTTGATCTGATGACAGCCCAATTATCTAGCCCCTTCTGGGTTGGGGCAGGGAAACTACCCAAAAGGGTTTTGAGAAGATGATCACAAAAAGTCTGAGACCACCAGGTGCGAGCAAGAAGGGTGGACACTTCCCAATTGGTAGTTGCAAAAATAACGCTGAGATGTATTAATACAAAACCTAATGAGAAAACTGTGGTGAGCACCATTGTGGCAGTGATAAATGACCAGCACACCCAATTTCCTAATATTGGAAGTCCCACATGGATAATTTGTATGCTCATATAATAGAAGGGTTGGTCAACTAATGTCAAGAGAGTGTCTGTAACTCTCTTGTTCCCAGCAAAGTGATGTGGAGCGCAAACCCACATTGCTAGGGAACTAGCCATTAAGAGAATGGGGAATGAGGCACCTAGAATGGTGCTTGAGCAGGAGGTAACCCAGGCAAGGGTGTAAAGCACCACATATGAGAACAGGTAAGTAAGAAACCTCCCAACTTGAGTAGATACCAACAGGGGGTCCATAGTCGAGGGTAACTTGGAGTGAGTAGACTTGGGTGTCTTGGTCTGGAGGGGACCTAAATGGCCCAAGAAAGCACCTGGAATTTGTGTAAATTGTGATAATAGGTAGTGGCCCACATAGTTGGAGACCATCCTGAAGAGGTCCACCACCATGTTCACCCAAGGAACCATTGTAAAAAACATAAAATAATGGTTAAATTTATTAAAGAAAGTCAACCAACAAGGAATGTTGGTCGCAAAAACATATTTAAAGTGTGTGGGGAAATTTGGGTTCTGCAGAGATGCACCAAGCCTTGACGCTCCAATAAACAGACGCTTCCATCTATTTCAGTAAAATACACTGAGAGTGCCTTCACTTGAGTAATTGATTGAAGCTGTATTTTACCTGAGCTTAGAATTTCATAGCTAGAGTGGGACTCAAACCCTTGCTCTCCAACCAAGAAAATTGAACCATCCTTGTTCATAATGTAAATTGTTTGTTTTAGTGCCTGAGCTGCAATCAGAGGCTGGGCGTTTTGCACCCCATTAGTATCAACCTGGGCATGCTTGGCTTGCACCCAGCGTTGATCTAAGATGTGTTTCAGGTCAGGAAGAGCCTGAAGCTTCACCTTCTGGGCCTCCTGTCACCCAGCCTTATTTTTAGCATCTGTTCTCACTATAAAGTCATTCAACCATGACATAGTCTATTATGCTAGAGGTAAAATCAGGTTTTTTAGCATATTTTGCTCTATTTTTATCCTGCCTTTATTTTTTTGTTGGAAAGAAGGGTCCCATGGTTCCCTTGCCTTGAATAAAATGAATATACCAAATCAACCAATTTCCATCTGCTTCATATTTGTAAATCAAACCTAAAATTACTAAAACAACCAAAACCACCAACCACTTACTAAAACCAATTAGCCTTTAAATCAACCAATCACTAACTTTCTTATTAAAACTGTTAAGCTTATTAATCAACCTTAAACCACCAACCACTTGCCAAAACCAAATAAACTACTGAATCAACCAAATATCAAACTTCTTAACCATAACAATATACCAATTTCCTTCAAAACATATAAAATTTTAACTTGTTACATATAAAACTTTTTATTTTACTATGGAAATTAAAAAACTTGCTTTGAGGTACACACGGACCCCCTTCCGACCATATATAGCCAAATTTTCAGAGCTCTACATGCTCTAGTTTTGGATGGGCATTGTGCACACACACATGGACACACACATTTGCTTTTATATATATAGATAGTGGAGTTACCCATGCTTTGCTACAGTGTCTATAGAATTTCAGGTAATTCAAATTGATTAATTTAGATTTTATATATAGTTAAGCAATAACTATTTGGCCAATTCTAATTGTTTCTGAAGCAACCAAAACCATCAACCACTCAGCTAAAACTATCTAAACTTAACAAATCAACCAATAACTAATCACCCCAAAGCTAAACTGTATCCTATTGATTTGACCAAAAACCATTAACCCACTCAGCCAAATAAAATAAAACTATCAAATCAATCAGATTCTAAATTACTTTAGACCTTATATTGGTAGATAGCTATCAATAAGTTTAGAAATCATTAAACCTGTTAAAAATTTCAACCTCCAACCACTTAGCTAAAATCAATTAAGCCTGCCAAATTAAATCAAACCATCAATCACTTACCTGAAACTACTGAGCCTATCAAATCAACCAAAAATAAACCACTACTCAGCAAAACCAATTATGGAACTTACAACAGCCAAAAACTACCAACCCTCTATCAAAAACCTATAAAAAAATTGAATTAAATGAATATGAAGATACCCAGCCAAATCGGTATATAATTATATTGAAAATATTTGTTTTAGATCTTAAATAGAACTGATATATATAAATTTATATGATTATCTATGTATATAAAAATAAATGTCTCTCTGTCTGTATGTCCCAAATGCATTTCTATACAAACATCCAATTGTAATAAAACTTTAGTGAGTTGTTGTATGCATGCCTGAAAAGGTTTATAAATTTTAAAAAATATTATTTTAGTAGTAAAATAAAAAGTTTTATATGTAACAAGTGAAAAATACTATATATACTTTGATGGTACTTGCTATATTGTTACAGCTGAGCAAATTAATATTCAGCTGATTTGATATTTTAAATGGTCTTGTTAAGTGATTAGTGGTCATTCAGGTATTTAACAATTAAAAAATAAAAACTTTGAATCAAAAGTCCAATTGATTTTAATTTTACCTCCTCTAGCATAATCAGCTCATCATCTCTCTCTCTCACAAATATCACTTTTTATAACAAAAAGTGAATTGAACAAGAACTGAGAGAGCAACTAACTGCCATACTGCACTACAATTTTATAGACATTGAACAAAGGCCAACCAACCAAGCGTAGGGAAGGCAAGCCACCCATCTGTGTGCAGCATATAGAAATGGATGACTTGCCCACACCAATAGTGAGTTTTATTAATATTAAAACCAAGGTTGTTGAGATGGACAAACCATCTGCCAACCTTTCTGCTGGCCCAAGCCCTGACACAACTAGAAATGGGGCTGGGCATTCCACCATGTATGTGCCAAGTAATGAACTGGTGACACAAATGACTACAAAATGAATGAATGTGGAGATGGGTCACAGAGCACTAATGAATAGTGCAAATGATGGGGTCGACTCCTTAGGATTAAAGCCCACTGACACCCAGATGATAAATGCAACCTTCTGGGAGTGAGGGCTGATGCCAAGAACAGCAGAGTCAGGAATATTCTCCAGTGAACCTCAATCAGCAGGTGGGACTGGGGCCTTGCAGGGTGAAAAACTCTTGCTAATAAAGTAAAAAATCTGGACGAGGTATTGGTAAGATCCAAAACTGACTCAGATTCAAATAACAAAAATCAGCAATTCAAACTAATAGAGTCAAGCAATAATAAGTTTTCTACTGACATGAAGAAACTTACTAAGTCAGCTCAGGGTATTTGAGCAAAGAACAAGTTGGGCACCAACCCCAAAACAGCCCAGTTGGGGGGGGGCAAATGGTCCCCAACCAAAATTGATTCAGTAGCATGAGTAACTCATTGGGTGGAATGCCCAATACACAATTGGGTGCAATCCCCGATGAAGGCATTTTGACAGGGGGCCATAGCTCGATAATACATTGATGACCAATCCCATATATCCAATCACTGAACCAAGATGATCCATTGTAGACTAACCAAGGCTGGGGTAACTCTATATCAGTGACTGAACCAGAAGCAGATATAGCATATCACTATTATGAATGTGCCATGTTCAAAAAATACTGGTCCATGATACAATATATTCTATCAGGCAATCATTTGCCTCCAGGTATACATCCATTGCAGGACCTGTTCTTTACAAAAACTCTGAAAATGGCTCAGATCTAACTATGAGCCTTCATTTACCAGTATTGTGTATGGGTAATTCACTGTGCACTTGTTGCCAAGGTTATAAGCAATGAGTGCCCCTATCACAGAGGTTTGGTATTGAAGACTATTTGGATTATCTCTGATTAGCTCTGCTGGATCTCAAAATTCTCGCGCATAATCCCCAGGTGTTATAAGGCCACACGTTTGGCTTTCCCTGCCAGATTGCACATTGCATGCGATGAAGCTACTAATCATCTTAGAATAGTATGGCCTGTAAGCCCATCGCTGCTAGAACCATGGCTAGCAATGGTGATCACTGATCAGCAATAGTCAGAGGTGCTAGAACTCTAGCGGCCCAAATCCCCAGTCTTTTTTTACCCTCAGCCAAATTGCCTGTATTCTGCCCTTCCCTCTTACTTTCCCTTAAATTTATTTAATAAAGTATGGAGTTTTTTATAAAAATTCCTAGCATAATCAGCTCAGCTTTTGGCTTAACTTAAATTTTAAATTGCCAATTGTTTGAATCCTAGCGCAATCACTTATGATATATATCCTATGGCTGAGGGGTATGTTCAAAATTCAAGCAGTATGAGATCATAGTGGGATGAGCTTAAATTATTATAGATGGCTATTGCTTTTGCATAATTTGACCAATAAACTCATCTAAATTTGATAAAATGAATTATTTTAGATAGCGATCAATAAATTTATCATATATTGACTAATAAAAGCAATCAAATCTAATAAAATGAATGACTGTAGATGGCGATCAGTAATTCTAGTACTAAAAAAAATAGATGGCGATCAGTAAATTCAGCATATGTTGACCAATAAAATCATCTAAATATAACAAAATGAAGTATTGTAGATGATAATCAGTAAATTTAATATACTTTAACCAATAAAATCAACTAAATTTAATAAAATGAATTATTAGTATATTTGTTTATAAGATACTATATATACTCTACCGCTGCCTCCCCAAGTTCGATTCCGATACTTAAACTTTGGGTAGGGGACAATTATGACTGTGTTGGCGTTGCACACCAATGCCCCGAACTGAGATAGCGAATAGCAAAGGTGGTCCATGGAGTTCCTGGCCTATCATACGCTGCGCATGGAGGTTTTCTGGATTTTACCCTCCTTTCCCATTTTCTTCACTCCCTAATCGGTGCGGTATTGTCCCCAGGTCGGCCCACCTCGAATAAAATAAAAAAAGATACTATATATAATATATATACAATGAGTTTTAATTTTATAGAGAAATAGTAAGGGGTCAAAAAGGATAGAGATAGTAATCTATATATATAAATACAAAAGCCCACTCACTCACTCACTCATCACTGTAACTCAACAATGACAAGACTTAAAAAGATGAAATATTTCATAGATGTTCACTAGATACTTTAGATTTGCAATAAGAAAGGATTTTTTTATTTTTCATAGTAAAATAAAAAGTTTATATGTAACAAGTGAAAATCATATGTTTTTAATGGAAATCGTATAACGTTACGGCTGAGCAGTTAGATATTCGGTTGATTCGATTTTAAATGGTTTTGGTGAGCGGTTGGTGGTTTTGGGGTTAATTAATAAGCTTGATGGTTTTAATAAGCAGTTAGTGATTGGTTAGTTCGATAAGTTAACTGGTTTTGGTAAGTGGTTAGTAGTTTTTGGTTGTTGGTTATTTTAAAAGTTCATCAATTGGTTTTAGCTGGGTAGTGGTTGGTGGATTTAGGTGATTCGATAGCCAATGGTTTCAGGTAAATGGTTGATGTTTTAGATAATTCGATAGGTTTAATTAATATCTAGTGCTAAAAAAAGATAGGTTTAATTGGTTTTGGCTGAGTGGTTGGTAACTTTATATTGATTCAAAATAATTTGATTCTTAAATTTTATCGATAGCCATCTACTAATATAAAAAAGAATCGATTAGGATCATCTGGTAAACTTTAAACCCACAAAAAAATCTGTTAAACTGGGTATCAACAAGAATTAGCCTAAACTTTTCTTTACAAAAGTTATTGTTTTTTCATTTATATAAGATGTATTATCTCATTAGCAAATAACCAAAAATCACCAAACTTTGCACAATATATATATATATAAAAAACAAAGTCGGGTTAGTTACACCATTTATAACTCAAGAACGGCTGGACCGATTTTTATGATCTGATTTGTTGAATTTGTCTCCGCCCCGAATAGCAGAATAACTATTAAAACATGGGAAAAATTCACGAAAAAAAATTTATGAAAAAAATTCATTTTCTCATACATTTTGTATGGAACGGCTTTTTTGATATATCTCGAGAACGGATTGACTGATTTCGATGAATTTTTTTTCGTTCGTCTCGGCCTCGAGAAGTTTCCTCGAGCATTGGAAAAGTAAGAAAATCACAAAAAGTAAAATCCGTATACAACGCCATCTCTGATACATGACAGAAACAAAAAAAGGAACAAAATGAACATGGCGTTGTATGCTGGTATTAATAAATTCACCAAATTACTCACCTGAGACTAAACAAAAATCAGTATTAGAGTTTAAGTAGATTAAGTAGTTAGGATAATCAATTCACCAGCCACGAGGGCAACAGTGGAGCTGTTAGTCCGAGTGGCTCAAGAGTAGTGCTGGCACAGCCTATAGGCTACAATGTGAGCTTACCATCATCTGATAAACTAAATACTGTAGTGAAGCACGGGTATCTGGATGTTAAGTTTATATATTTTAAAAACCTGCCTAATTTGGTTTACCTAATTAATAAAACTAGGTGACCCATGTGAATACTTCGCATCACTTCAGTTAATAGGATAAATCAAGTTCTACTTAACTTGCCAAAAGTATTTTATTAAATAGGTGACCCAAATTAGGCAGGTTTTTAAAATATATAAACCTAACATCCAGATACCCGTGCTTTGCTACGGTATTTAGTTTATCAAATGATAAGCTCAAATTGTAGCCTATAGGCTGTGCCAGCACTACCCTCAAGCCACTCGGACTAACAGCTTCGCTGTTGCCCTCGTGGCTGGTGAACTGATTATCCTAACTACTTAATCTACTTAAACTCTAATACTGATTTTTGTTGAGTTTCAGGTGAGCAATTTGGTGAATTATTAGATAATATTCACCAATTCTCACCCACTCACCCAAATAAATTAAACTTATCTGACTCAATTATCTTCAGATGAGCAAATTGGTGAATTATTAGATAATATTCGCCAATTCTCACCCACTCACCCATATAGATTGAACCCATCAGGCTTGATAGTTTCAGATTCGATCTTATTTACCAATTCTCACCCACTCACCCAAATAGACTAAACTTATCAGACTCAATTAGCTTCAGATGACAAAGTGAATTATTAGATAATATTCGCCAATTCTTACCAACTCACCCAATAGATTGAACCTATCATACTCGATAGTTTCAGATTCGATCTTATTTGCCAATTCTCACTCACTCACCCAAATAGATTAAACTTATTAGAATCGATTAGCTTCAGGTGAGCAATTTGGTGAATTATTCAATAATATTTGTCAATTCTCACCCACTCGCTCAAACAGATTGAACCCATCAGGCTCAATAATTTCAGATTCGATAAGATTCGCCAATTCTCACCCACTCACCCAAATAGATTGACCCTATCAGACTCGAAGGTTTCAGATGTCAGTCAGTGAGTGAGTGAATGTGTTTTATTAAGTAGAATATAAAATTACCAACCACTCAACCAAAATAGTTAAACTTATCGAATTAAAACATCAACCACAGGGGAGGATATCCCAGTGGTAGAATAGAAACCTCTACCGCTGCCTCCCCGAGTTCGATTCCGGTACTTGAACTTTGGGTAGGGGGCGACTATGACTATGTTGGCGTTGCGCACCAATGCCCCGAACCGAGATAGCGAATAGCAAAGGTGGTCCATGGAGTTCCTGGCCTATCATACGACGCGCATGGAGGTTTTCCGATTTTATCCTCCTTTCCCATTCGATTTCCCCTCAATCGGTGCGGTATCGTCCCCAGGTCGGCCCACCTCGAATAAAATTTAAAACATCAACCACTTACCTGAAACCATTGAGCCCATCGAAACAATCAAAATCCATCACCCAGCTAAAACCAATTAAACTTTTAAATCAACCAAAAACCACTAACAACTCACCAAAACCAATTAACTTATCGAACTAACCAATCACTAACTGCTTATTAAAACCATCAAGCTTATTAATTAACCCCAAAACCATCAACCGCTCGCCAAAACCATTTAAAATCGAATCAACCGAATATCTAACGCTCAGTCGTAACGTTATACTGATTTCCATTAAGAACATATAGAATTTTCACTTGTTACATATAAAACTTTTTATTTTACTATGAAAAGAATATTTTATTTATTTTTCATCATTAGAGGGAAAAATAATCTTCAAAATGGCGTATCAAACATTAATTTTGATACAGTATTAAGGGATATTTCACACCGACAAAAAACACCCTTGAGAAATAATATATAGAGATATTTTTGGCAAGTTAAGTAGAAGTTGATTTAGTAGTTTGGAAGATATGTCATATACTCAATGATTTTAAATATAGAGATGTTTCAGGTAGCAGGTTGGTGTTATTTGATTGATTCGATAGTTTTTTTGTTTGGCCGAGTGATTAATGGCTTTTGTTCAAATCGATATGACTCAGTTTAGTTTTGAGGGGTGATTAATTATTGGTTGTTTTGATAAGTTCAGTTAGGTTTACCTGAGTGGTTGGTGGTTTTTGATTGAATTGATTAAGCAACTAGATTTGGCTGAGTGGTTTTGTTTATCTATAATAAAAATCTAAATTAAATTGAAAATCTGAAATTTTATAGACTGAAGTGAAGCATGGGTAAATTAGCTAGTAAGCTATAAATTTTATTTGTAACAAAATTTTATAAGTCAGGTTGGAAGATGGCACTGACTTTAAAAAGGGTTTTATTGAGGAGGGATAATTTATCAATTAATTCATACTTTTTAAAGCTTTTTATAAAGGAGGTCTTTTTTAATTTTTTTCAAAGTCAGTTAAAAATGCCCAGAAGCAATGTAAATTAAGATGGGTTCTTGCACTGGCGTCGTGGAACCCCTGGAATATAAAAGCCATATAATTATATAATCAGTAGCATTGGGCCCCTAACATGCTGTAGTAGGTCTTGTTATTTTAATACTTCTACCATTTAGCTCAAGGAAAAAGAGGTAGTTAAGAAAATATAAGTCCTGGGAAACATTCCCTGTGTGTAGACCAGACCCTTTTCCCATTTCTGAGTAAGAAGGTGCCAAAGAGGGTGGCTGTACCCCTTATCACCCAGGGCAACCTCACCCATGTGATAGATGAGCGCTGGGTAACAGCCCTCCCTCTTTGGATCCCTCCTTGGTGCCCACCTTTACCTTGGCAGAACTAGTACATTTAATTGGGGAAATTTGTGTTGAGATCGCTGAAATGAAGTTAATTGGTCCAAAATTGAGTGGAAACAAGCCTGATGATCAGATCCCATACAGTCAAAAAGGGATGAAAACTGATTCATCAGCTGGAATCACCAATGGTTTTAATTTGGCTGACACCATGATTGCAAAAATTAACCCCCTCCCAAAATTGTTGGGGATGATCCCCAGCATGCAGGTAGTAGCATTGAACACCATCGAAGAGGGTTTGAAGCTCCTGCTGACAAATTGGGTGTTGCAGCTGATGCAACGCTTTTGACCAAATGAACAGCCCAGCAACTGGGCACAGGTGGGTTGGGCATCCCAAACCCATTCCCAACCAATTGGGACCACCCCTATATGGGGTGGCCTTGGGGGATTCCCACTGCTCATTGGGCTAAATACTGTTATGCCAACTGTTGTAAACACAGTTGAGCCTAAGTTTGGGTGTTTGAGGTCAAACTGACAGTGACTCAGTCTGCTACTGAATCCTTTGATATCAGTTCCCAGTGAACTTATCTGCCCTCATTTCCAAATAATTTGCTGGTTAGGTCAAAATTGAGGGTCTCAATCCCAGCTTGTCCCCGCATCAAATTGACCACTATTTAATCTGTTGCATTGCACTGAGAAAATTGTTGGTCAATTTTTTTACTTTTCTTTGCAATAAAATTTTGCCTCAAAAACTATCAATTTTGATTTTATTGATATCCTTCTGGCCACATTCCTGATAGCTTTTCTCTGGTGGCCCATCATCCCATATACCAGATGAACTCTACCAGTACTAATGGTCACTATGGCCCTCACTGTCATAGACTGGATTCAGCGAGCTAGATACTTCTAGAATTTAACCCTGTCATTATGAACTTTTGCTGACAATACTGGGGTCTTGTGGCTGTACATCCACCATCTTCAGGCAAGGATCTACCCCCTTGTCTCCCCAGTTGAATTAACCCCAATTACCGGTGATCTTATTGAAACTATACCTGTGGTACCACCCCCTGCAGTAAGACCTCCAGGGTCTGGGAAAGCCTCAATTTGGTTTACCCTCAGGTTGCTTTTCACTATTGTCTTGCACCAACGATTTATCGTTTCCCAATGCCTGGCTCCATACAACATTGTTTGTGCAGCAATGCCTCTGGAATTCTGGCTTGCTTTTTGGATGCTTATGCATCCCAACTGGCAGGCCAGTCTAAACTTCTTCTTCTGTTTTCATGAAATAATTGATCAAACATTGTTTTCAGCCACTTTTTTTTTAGTACTATTGTTTTCAGCCACTTTCACCCTGCTCTTTGAGGTGGACATTGCAGTGGTCACCCTCTCCTAAATGAACGTGCAATCAGTAGTCTGCTTTTTGTTGTTTGTTTGGTCACTTGCCAATTTTGGGAGTAGTATCTGCTATACCCTGGAGAAGTTTCTTTAGGGTGGCTGAGCTGTGTGGATTAATACCCCTCCCCTCCTAATAGCCCAGAGGAAAGCTCACATGTTTCATCCCAAGAGATAGTAAATCAAGTTCTTAATGCCCTTGCTGAGATGCAGATGCTCTTGGCAATTGCCCTTAACAACGCTGCTGAGTCATCTCATGCCCAACAAGGGGTTACTTTATTAGATGCTGTGGAAGGGGATGCTTGTTGTTGGGTTAAAGGCCTTCTATGCTCTTCCTTAAAAGTGGGAGATCCCACTTTGCTGATTGCTGTCATATCAGCTGCCTTGAAACCCCTGTATTACACTCGGACCACTTATTCAGATTGCTCTATACTATGGCTGAAGCCCCTAGTTTGGCTTCTTTGATCTCTACCTTCCATGAACTGGCTCCCACACTTGACCTCTCTAATGATATGCTTCAGGCAACCTTTAGAGCAGGTTTGGATTCAGTTTCTGCTCATCATGAGGTTTAGTCCACCTCAAAGTAACAGTAGATCAAATATGTGCTGCCATGACTACTATCAATGCCTTCCCTCACCATGCTTTCCACTATTAAAAGGGAAATTTTATGACAGGATTACCCAACAATGACACAGATATAGCATCTACTATTGAACCAGAAATAGTTATATCTTATGAGACCATTACTACTTCTGCATCAGAGTTGGCTGATCTCAATTTACCTATAAATGGTTTAATAAAATCCCAGATGGAGGAAGCTGGTTCTCAAGCCCTCATCCTCCCCATCTTTACTCCAGAAAAAGCTCCTGACCTTCCCCCTGATTTTCTGGCTACTTCTTCATTGCAACAGAAACACTTGAATCTTCCAATAAATAAAAGTTTGCTTATTTCTTATTGCCTATGAAGATTAGTATTGGATCCCACCATGTCTCCTTTGAGGCCCTGGTGGACACCAGTGCTGTGGTTAATTTCATGAGTGTCGAGTTAGCCCAACAAATAGAACTGGACATGGATGTGGGCCTATAGGTGATGGTGGCTTCTTCTGCCTCCCAGACATCATATGTTGTTCATCAGCCAGTACCTTTTTTGGTGCATCAGTTTAGCTTCTGTGATCAATTTTCTGTGATGCCAAACTTGGTGTTTCTGGTGATTTTAGGAGTGGGATGGTGGTGCCAACAACATGCCAAGATCCACCTGGATTCTAACATGCTGTCATTCATTAATGATCAACTAGAGGATGAATTTTCCCTGATTGACACTCTTAAGAAAACTCAAGGTCGCAGTTCTATTACTTCCCTCATCTCATCTGTGGGCATACCGTCCAATTTTTCAGAAAGTTTATTGTGCTATAAAAGTATTTTTGATTCTGAAAAGGCAGATCATCTACCCCCTCATACTAAATTTGACTCAGGATTTTGTACAACAGTGGAGTTGGTGAATATCAACTGCCTGTTGTACCTCCATACAGTGGAAGAGGAGGTTGCACTCAACACTTAATTGGATGACATGTTGAGAAAAGGATGGTTGTTTAAGGAGACCTCGCCAGTTGCATCTCCCATCATCTTTGCCAAAAAAGCTAATGGTTCCCTCCATCTCTGCATATATTATAGACATCTAAATAAAGTAACAGTTTATAACCCTTACCCCTACCTTTGAAGCAGATGATAAGCCAAGCAATCACTAAATCTTGTGTGTTCTCCAAGCTGAATCTCATCAACGCCTTTAACCAGATTTGGGTAATGAAAGGACAAGAATAGTTAAAAGCAATATGAACAAAGTGAGGCATTTTTCAATTCTGCATAATGCCCTTTGAGATGAAGTATGCTCCTGTTATGTTTTAATGTATAATCAACAGTGTGCTGGGTAACCTCCAGTTTATTTGCACAGTTGCATATATTGATGAAATTCTGGTTCACTCCCTGACTCCCAAACAACACGCTATTGACTTGGAAGCAGTCATGGCCACCTTGCATAAGGCAGGCTTGTTTGTCAAGTCTTCCAAATGCGAGTTCTATAAGGAGAAAGTTACTTTCCTCAAGAACCTTATCCTTAAGGATAGCTATGTGATTCCCCCTAATAAGTTGGATACTATATGAAAATGGCCTACCCCAACAACCCAGAAACAATTATGGAGTTTCTTGGGAACCATCATTTTCTTAAAAAAAAATTCCTCAGCTCTTTCTCAGCTAGCTGCCCTGCTCCACCCCCTCACTGGCAAGAATGTACCATTTCACTGGATACCCAAATGTCAGCAGGCATTCAAATTGATCAAAGAAATGTATCTATTTCCTCCTGGCTTGAAGTATGCAGATCTTGCCAAGATATATATCGTTGCATGCAATGCCTTCTCAGTGGAAGTTGGGGCAGTGTTACTCCAAGAGCATGAGGGCCTGGAACATCTGGGCACCTATTTTTCCCAAAAGTTTACCTTGATGGAGCAGTCTTGGGCCATCTATGACAAGGAGTTGGCAGCTATAGCTTGGGCATTAACTCATTGGAGATATCTGTTACAAGGTGCTTAGCATGAGTTAATGGTCCACATAGATTACCAGAATCTTCTGTATTTTCATAAACCCCAGAAATTGGCACACTGACAGGCACAAACCTATTGGAAATTATGCAGTTTCAATTTCAAATATGAATTTGTAAAAGGTGTGCTTAATGTGCTTCCCTTTTTCTCAGCTGCAGCCCCACCACTGTCCCTCAGACCCAGAGGAAGTGGACCTAGTTACCATAATTCCTGATGCTCAAATCCTGTCAATTGTTTCCCCTGTCATCTCTTCTGTCGCTCTGGCCCCTGACACACCGTTAGTCACTCAGGTTTAGGCCAAAAAAATGGCTTGTCCTGAGGGTGTGGAGTTGGTCAAGCAATTGTTTTACCAAAACTATAAACACTCTCTATACTCCTTGAAGAAGGGTCTTATTTATTTTTGGTCACAAATTTGGGTTCCCCCTCCCTTCAGAACTGAGGTATTTCATGCACATCATGATCCCCCCACAGTTGGTCATCCAGAAAATAAGAAATGCATTGACTTGATCAAGTGGACCTACAACTGGGTGGGTTTAACCAAGGAGGTTTTATCCTGGATTGCCAATTACATTACTTATGCTCAGGCTAAGTTAGATCACTATGGTAGATATGGGCTTCTACACCCTTTACAGCAGGTGGAGGGTCCATAGACATTGGTGTCCATGGATTTTATTGTCAAACTCCCATTCTTTAATGGGTTTAAGACGGTGATGGTGGTGGTGGATCATTTTACTAAATTTTCTCTTTTATCTCCTGTACTTCCACAATTATGTTGGAGGAAACTGCTCGCCTCTTTAAGCCTTATGTGTTCTTGATGTTTGGCCTCCCACAAGAGATTATCAGTGACTGTGGGGCACAGTTCACAGCACAGTTCTGGAGTGAACTCTTATCTATTCTAAAAATCTCCTCCTATCACTTTATGGCATATCATCCCCAGTTTGACGGACAGACTGAGCAAGTTAACCAAGTCCTTGAACAGTACCTGCGTTGCTATGCTGCAGCTGCACAGGATACCTGGGCTAATGACCTTCCCCTTGCTCAATTCATTTACAACAATGGGACTCACTCTTCCATAGGATTTTCTCTCTACAAAGTGATTTTAGGCTATAAACCTTCCTTTTTGGTCAGACCCTGCTTGCAGCCCAAGGTCCAAGCTGCCGTGGACCATGCTAAACATATTAGGTCTACTCAATCCTTAGTGCAGGAACACCTCACCAAGGCTATTGAAGACTAAAAGTGGTTCGTGGATTGAAAACGCCTTCCAGGTCATGACATAATGGTAGGCTCCTATGTTATGCTTGATACACATCATTTATTTCTGCAAGTTCCCTCCCACAAGTTTGCAAATAAGTGCTCAGCTCCTCATTTGGTAGAGGAAGTCTTGGGTAATGATGAGTTTCAGTTAAAGCTTTCAGCTCACTGGAAACAGCACCCCATCTTCCACATCTCCCAGTTGTTGCCCTTTAAGGGTATGGTTCCCATGGAGCCTGAGCTGATAATTATCAAAAATGTGGAAGAGGCCAAAGTGGAAAATATCCTGGCATCCCACAAGTCCCATCAGTCTGTTCAATATCTTGTGGCTTGGAAAGGGTATCTGGATTATGAGAACAGTTGGGTCAAGGCTCACAATTGTGCTATCTGTATGGAACTGGTTTAGCATTTCATGAATCCCACCCTAAAGCTCCCCACCCCCACAAAAAATTGTGACTGTAATGGTGATCAAGTTACCCAATACATACAAGAATGTGGCCCTCATGCAGTTTCCTGGTGGTGCCCTTCCTTTGAAAAAAGGAAAGGGTAATGTAAGTCCCAGGAAATGTTCCCTATATGTAGATCAGGCCCTTTTCCCGTTTCTGAGTAAGAAGGTATCAAAGAGGGTGGCAGTACCCCTCATCACCCAGGGCAACCTTGCCCACATGGTAGATGAGCGCTGGGTAACAGCCCTTCCTCTTTGGATTACTCTCCCAGTGCCCGTCTTCACCTCAGCAGAACTAGTATATTTGATTGGGGAAATTTGTGCTGAGATTGCCAAAATGAAGTCATTTAGTCCAAAATCGAGTGGGAACAAGCCCAATGATCAGATCCCATATAGTCAAAAAGGGACAAAGACTGATTTATTGGCCAGAATAGCTGAAGGTTTTGATTTAACTAATACCATGATTGCAAAAATTAACCCCCTCCCAAAATTGTTGGGGATGATCCCCAGCATTCAGGTAGTAGCATTGGACACCATTGAAGAGGGTTTGAAGCTCCCTGCTGACAAATTGGGTGTTGCAGCTGATGCAACGCTTTTGACCAAATGAACAGCCCAGCAACTGGGCACAGGTGGTTTGGGCATCCCAAACCCATTCCCAACCAATTGGGACCACCCCTATGTGGGGTGGCCTTGGGGGATTCCCACTGCTCATTGGGCTAAATGCTGTTATGCCAACTGTTGTAAACACAGTTGAGCCTAAGTTTGGGTGTTTGAGGTCAAACTGACAGTGACTCAGTCTGCCACTGAATCCTTTGATATCAGTTTCCAGTGAACTTATCTTCCCCCATTTCCAAATTATTTGCTGGTTAGGTTAAAATTTGAGGGTCTCAATCCCAGCTTGTCATTGCATCAATTGACCACTATTTAATCAGTTGCATTGCACTGAGAAAATTGTTGGCCAATTTTCTTACTTTTCTTTATAATAAAATTTTGCCTCAAAAACTATCAATTTTGATTTTATTGATATCCTTCTGGCTGCATTCCCAATGGCTTTTCTCTGGTGGCCCATCAGCCCATATACCAGATGGGCTCTACCAGTACTAATAGTCACTATGGCCCCCACCGTTGTAAACTGGATTCAGCAAGCCAGATACTTCTGGAAGTTTAACCCTGTCATTATGAACTTTTGCTGACAATATACTGGGATCTTGTGGCTGTACATCCACCATCTTCAGGCAAGGATCCACCTCCTTGTCTCCCTAGTTGATTTAACCCCAACTACTGGTGACCTTATCAAAACCATACATGTGGTACCATCCTCTGTATTAAGACCTCCAGGGTCTGGGGCAGCCTCAATTTGGTTTATCCTTGGGTTGCTTTTCACTATTATCTTGCACCAACAATTTATTGTTTCCCAATGCCTGGCTCTATACAACATCATTTGAGCGGCAATGTATCTGGCATTCTGGCTTGCTTTTTGGGTGCTTATGCATCCCAACTGGCAGGCTGGTCTAAACTTCTTCTGCCATTTTCATGACAATAACTGATGAGCCTAATTTATTATGGGAGTGGATTGTTTTTGCATAGGTTAACCAATAAAATCAACTAGATTTAAAATGAATTATTGTAAATGGCAATCAGTAAAAAATTATAGATTGACCAATTAAATCAACCATTAAATAAAATGAGGTAATGTAGTTAGTTATCTGAAAGATTACCATATAATTGACTGATAATATCAACTAAATAATAAAATTATAAGTAAAAACTGCCAACCTTATATATGAAATATTGGACTAATCAAGTCAACTGAACAATTTTATATATATTTTTCATAGAATATTTGTGTCAAGTTTATTTGAGATTGGTAAATAGTTTAGGAGTGGGTGTTGAGAACATGCATTTATAATGATTTATTTATAAGATGTTTTCCTAAGCTACCACAACTAAAATGCTACCTAATCTATATATATATATAAAATATATATATATATATAAAAACGAATTCTTTGATCCTTTAGCTATCGAGTGGTGTAATTAAATTTTGGATGTAGATGATAGATATGTAGCTGCAACACCAAACTGTATCCCCCGATTTTGTTATCATCAGTTTTCTGAATTGCCTCCCAATATGGAAGCAAATTTAAAGACGTATTCACGTCAAAAAACATAAAAACATACATACAGGTCGAATTGAGAACCTTCTTTTTCAAAGTCAGTTAATAAAAGTGTGTGTATGTGTGTACAATGCCCAGCCAAAACTACGGTATGTAGAGCTTTGAAAATTTGGCTCAAGGGGACGGTAGGGGTCCATGTGCACCTCGAAGCCGGATTTTTAATTTTCATAATAAAATAAAATGTTTTATATATGAAGCGAAAATTTTATGTTTTTAATGGTGATTAGTATATTGTTATGGCTGCGAAGTTTGGTATTCGGTTGATTCGATAGTTTAACTGGTTTTGGCGAGTGGTTGGTGGTTTAAGGTTGATTAAGCTTAATGGTTTTAATAAAGCAGTTAGTGATTGGTTGATTCGATAAGTTAATTGGTTTTGGTATGTGGCTGATGATTTTGCTTGTTTCAATACATCTAGTTTCACCATCTAGTACTAAAAAAATACATTTAGTTTCGGTTTATGAAGCGGTTGATGATTGGTTGATTTGGTATCTAATGATTTTAGCTAAATGGTTTAGTGGTTTATCTTAATATATATATATATATATATATATAAATCGTTGTATATATGTGGAGAACATATTATCGCTTGCTAAATGAACCAAAAATCACTGAATTAGTACAAACATTCTATAAATTTAGGAAACTGCATTAGCTATTTTTAAAAAAAGTAATGATTTAAATAAAAGTTATATATAAGATTGGGAAAAGTACTTGGGTTGGGACCATCTAGTACTAAAAAAAAAAAAAAGATTGGGAAAAGTATAAGATTCTAATGGCAATTATATCATTTTGGCTGAGCATTTTGGTATTATTCGGTTTAATTCGATAGGTTCATAGGTTTTGATAAGCGGTTGGTAGTTTTTAGATGATTTAAAGTTCAACCATTGGTTTTGGCTGGATGGTAATTGGTGGATTTTGGTTGATTCGATGTATTCATTAGTTTCAGGTAAATGGTTGATGTTTTAGTTAATTCGATAGGTTTAATTGGTTTTGGATGAGTGGATGGTAATTTTATATTGATTCAATAGAATTTGATTTCTTAATTTTATCGATAGCCATCACCAATATAAAAAAGAATCGATTAGGATCATCTGGTAAACTTTAAACCCACAAACAAGTCTGTGTTAAACTGGGTATCAACAAGCTTTGACTTAAACTTTTTACAAAAATATCATGTTTATTCGTTTATATGATGCATTATCACATGAGCAAATAACCAAAAATTATCAAACTTGATGTAAGTACTTTATAAAGTTTGGGAATAGTAATATGCTATTTTTTAATAAAATCGTATACTTTTAATAACAGTTCTATATGTATATCTAAAAAATATATTTTTCTAATGATAATTATACAGCATTTTAGCTTAGCATTTTCAAATGCATTTGATTTGATAGCATTATAGGTTATGTAAGTGTTTGGTAGCCTTTGGCTGTTTTGTAAGTTTAACAATTGGTTTTTGCTGAGTGGTAGTTCATTTTTTGGTTGATTCGACGGGCTCAATTGTTTCAGGTGTGATTGATGGTTTAGTTAATTTGGCAGGCTTAATTCAGTTGGATAAGTGGTTGGATGCTGAAATATTCGATAGGTTCAATGGTTTCTGAACTTAATGATGGCTATCTATCAATAAAAAATAAAATAATTTAGAATCATCTATAAGTTATAAACACCGTAGCAAAGCACGGTTATTCTACTAGTCTCTCTATATAAATAAATGTATCTTTGTTTATCCCCTATAGACTCAAAAACTACACAACCAATTTTGCTGAAAATTTCATAGTTTGTTCTTATTTGTGCCAGAAGTGTTTAGAGTCTCTGATTAGTATTTATTAGAAAATTGGCAGAATCGTTTAAGATATGCCATAAGGGTTTTTGCACAGGGTCAACCCACTGAGCAATTGGAACAATGATATGAAGATTGTCAGTCCCTTGGAACACACTTAAAATAATAAATATAGCAAAAGGGATCAATTTCCCTGTAAACACTTCTTTTATTATAATACAGTAATCTGAGCAGATCCTTCCTAGTCCACTTACTCTCTCTCTAACTACTTAAAAATCCTCCTCCTCTCAATCACATATGTTATAAATTTGGATGGTATCATTAGGATCTGTCATGTTATTAGCACAGGTCAAACCCACTGAGCAATAGATAGATGATTTGGGGATTGTCAGTTCTTAGGACACACTTGAAAATATACTTAAAATAGGAGCAATTGCCCCAATTGATTCTTTATTTATTTTTTATAAATACAGCTACCTTTTTCTGTTCCATTTCTTCTTTACTATTAACAACCTACCTCTCTCAATTGCCCATCTCACTTATATACAGCAGCTTCAGGTGATACTATTTCTAATAGCTTAGGCTATTCTATTCTGCTGATTCTCCTCAAATTCAGCTTGTTATTTTCTAATCCTCTGTCACCCTAATTATAGGTGATTTACTTCATATTTATTGAATGTCAACATTGCCTTATTGCCTTATATAGAGGTGATCCAATAAAACCTGTTATATCCAATAAAAACCCATTATATCCCAATATTGCCTCATCTTGAAGTAATTGAATAATTCTAACTGATATCATTTTTAGCAGATTCTGCCCTAACTTTCCCACGGTTATCATCCAGTCATATCAGAATTGTGACATTACCCCCTCCTTGACTGGATGATAAGATCCTATTGTTTGTAAGGTCAGAGGAACTTTGCATGTACTCAGTTAATAATCTGACCACTTTCAGGATCCTTGATGGTATATGCCTCAACTCCAGTTCTCTCTATAACTTCAAATGGACCAATCCAAATACTGGACAGCTTGTGTTTCCACCCAAATCTATGTTGGTCATGGAAGAAAACCATATTGCCTTCCTTAAATGGTGCCAGCCCACTATAATGTGCCTGATCAGCAGCCTGTTTTCTGATCTTCTTGGCTAAGCTGAAGGAATATGCTTCAGTTTGAAACTTGATCAGAATGTTCATAAGGTTAGTCAAATAGCAGTGGGGTTCCAGTCCACCGGTGTCTTCTAAACATGAATAAAGTAATGCCGGAAGAGCCAGGTGTCAGCTGTATAGTAGTTAGAAGGGACTCTTCTCCATGGCAGAATAGTAACTAATGTTATAGGTAAACATGGCAATGGAAAGGAGAGAGCTCCAATCAGAAGGTCAATCCATTATTAATTTTTGTAGTATGTTCACCAGAGTTCCATTCACCCACTCAACCATTCTATTGGATTTGGGGTAGTATAGGGTCATCAGAACCCCACGGATTTCCATAAGCTTGTTCAGTTTAGGTAGGATATGCAAGATGAAGTTGGTTCCGTTGTCAGTGAGAATAAACTGAGGGCATCCATGTCACTGAATAATGCATTCCAACATGAACCTGACCACAGTAACTGCCCCCAAGTCTCATATCACCCTTGCTTTAACCCACCAGGCCAAGTGGTTGATAGCCACAAGGATGTACTTGCAACAGTTGGCTCCAGTTGGCAAGGGGCCAACGACATCAAGGGAAACTGTGTGCCATGCAAAATGTGGTTTCACTAACTGATATGACATTGTATGGAAAAATTGCTTCTCCACTTGGCATTGATGGCAACAGAAAATAGTTTTGAGCACATCAAAGGTCATACTTTCCCAATAGTACCAGGGCTGTAACAACTCCATAGTCTTATGCACTCCACCATGCCTGACTGCCTTGTGTGCACTCATAATGGTTCCCAGTTATGCTGAGGGGCGCAGAAAATTCACCATAGAATTGCTGATCCACTTGTACAGTTCTTTATTCTGTTGGAAGGTATTCATTTGCATCTCATTTAACACTTTGATCACCTGGGGCAGTTTGTCATCATATTTTCTGCTGAGCATCTTATCATACATCACGTTGCTGAAGTCTGCTGTCACCACAATAGTTGGTAATTGAGATAAACAGTCAGCGTTCTGATGCTTTACTCCTGGCTGATGGAGAATCTCAAAATCATAAGCCTGCAACTTAATAGACCATTGAGCCAAACGGCCTTCAGGTTCTTTGAGGTTCTGCAACCAGCGTAATGACATGTGATCTGTCACAACTTTAAACTTTACCCCATGCAGATAAACCCTGAATAGCTTATATGTGTAGACCACTGCTAAGCACTCCCGCTTGGTCACAGTATAATTATGCTTGTGACAGTTCAGACTTCAAATACAGTACACTACAGGATGTTCCTCTCACTCATCATCTTCATGAGAAAGTACAGCCCCAACAGCAGTGAGGGACGCATCCATCTGAACAATAAACTCCCAATTGAAGTTCAGATATTGTAATACTGGTGCAATGATCAGCGCTGTATGGAGTGTATCAAAAGTGGGTTGATGATGTTCCATCCATTTGAACACAGCGTCCTTTTTTAACAACTCAAATAGCAGCCCCCCAATACATTTAAAATTAGGGATAAAGCATTGGTAGTAACTGACCATTCCCAAAAAACCTGTATGTTGCACTTACTTTTGAGAGAAGTCATTTTGCTGATAGCCTCCACCTTAGCCAGCTGTGGTTTCAGCCCTTTAGAGTCTACCACAAACCTCAAGTATTCCAGCTGATCTTTGAAGAAGTTACATTTTTGAGGTTTAATTTTAATGTTTATCTCATCCAGCTGGCAGAATACTGCTTTGAGGTGGTTGAGATGCTCTGAAAAGGTTTGAGAGAAAACATTAATATTATCAAGTTATACAAGGATGCATAACAGTTTCAGGTCACCAAGAATAGTGTCCATGGCTCACTGAAACATATCCAGGGCGTTGCACAGCCCTTGAGGCATCTGCATTGGTTGAAGAAGGCTTAAGAGGTGATTACAGCACATTTTTCCTGTTCCACTGGGGGTAAGTCAATTTGCCAATAACCTGATATCAAGCCATCATACTTAAATAATGAGCTCCCCTAATTGGTCCAAAGCATCATTGATTCTTTGAAAAGGATATGAGTTCTTTTTTATAATACTGTTGAGCTTCCGGTAGTCTATTACTATGTGGTTTGTGCCATCCTTCTTTTTTACAATTAGAACAGGCAAAGCCCACAGGCTTTTAGATGGTTTGAGCATCCCTTTCTCTAACAACTTGTTGATTTCATCAGTAACAACATATTCTGCTGCTTGTGATCAGCAGATCAGCTGAGACCATATAGGAGGATGATCTCCTGTGTCTACTTGATGGACCACCCCTGAGCACACCCTAAATCATGATCATTGACAGCAAAAATCCCCCTATACTTCTGAAATAAAGCTGTTACTTGGTCTTTTTGTTCTTCTGATAGTACAGTTAAATTACTCCACGGTACCACCATTAGTACATCAGCAGGTGTCTTGGCTGGTAGACCAAATTCATTCAATGACCCAAAATCATAAACCTGATAGATCTCATCTATTGGAATCAGATGTAAATATGCTACAATTTGGTGTTGGCAGATTTTCATTGGTTCACTCTGGAGGGTTGCTAACAAAGCCTTAATCTCCCCATGTCCCAGAAGTATAATCCCTGGAGCCACATGCGGCTCAAATTGTGTTTGATGATAGAGTCTATGACTTTTCCATATAACCCACTTGGTACTTCCATCTCTAACTCATAGTTCACTAGGACTTGATGGCCAGAAGGTATAGATATGGACCCTGCTACTCGAAGAGGTATCCCTTGATATTTGTATATCTGCTAGGAAAGGGGCTGAGTCTTACACTTTAGTCAGTGATAGCAAACTGGCATCACCCTGTCACTATAGGCAAGGTTGATAAGGCTCATATGCACTGGATCCTTCAGTACTCCACTAGTGTTAAAGTAAATTGGGATCTGCTGACCCAGAATGGTGAGGGTCTCCTCCATCATATTAACAACAGCTCCAAAATGGTGCAGGAAAGCGGTCCCAATTAAAAGGTCATAGTTTTTATTTGGCATCACAATTTCTGGGGGCTACAATGACAATGGACCCAAAGCAGAGATAGCGCACTGTAAGCCCCCTCAGAGATGGTGCTTACTGCTCCAGCAGTTCTGTACACCATTCAATGATCCACATCAGGTTTCAACGTCAACTTTGCTGTCATGTGTAGATGACATTATAGTGAGAACCAACCCCAAGGATAAGGCTGAGCGCCAGGAGGCCCAGAAGGTGAAGTTACAGGCTCTCCCTGACCTGAGGCATACCCTAGACTAACGCTGGGTATGAGCAAAATATGCCCAGGTTGGTACTAGTGGGGTGCCAAATGCCCAGTCCCTTACTACAGCCCAGGTGTTAAAATGAACAGTCTACATAATGAATGCAGACAGTTAAGTTTGGTTGGTCAAGGAATGGGGTTTTGAAACCTGTTCCATTTACAAAATCACACATTTGGGTCAAATATGACTTCAATTGATTACATGAGTGAAGTCAGTTTTGACATATTCTACCAATCTGGATGAAAGCATGTACCTATTGGTGGGTCAGTGCTTGGGTCCACTTATGCAAATCCTTTATTTTCCTGTCAATGTTTAAATATGTTTTCCCCAACCAACATTCCTTGTTGGTTGACTTCCCAATTAAAAATTTCCCATTTACCATTTGAACTATAATTTTTCTAACAATCCTGTGCGCAAACCTCTTTGAGGAGGTCTCACGCTCCATTAACCTTGCCATTTTAAACACAATAAAATTATCACCTCATGCACCATTGGTTCACTCAGGTACCCTCCAACCTGGGTCATTTACCTCTTCTCTCCATGTGCACTGTGGCGTTTTTGGCTGGTTACTTTTTGCATCTCTTTGTTTGAGTTGTTATTGCTACAGCACTCTCTGCTGGGCACTAGTAGCTTTAGTATTAATGACTAGTTTCCTTGCTTTGACTTTGTGCACTGTGCACCACCATGTTGGAAACAGGAGAGTTATAGACACTCTCCTTACATTAGTTGACCGACCACCTAAACCTATGTGCATGAACTTTTTCTTTGTGGAACTTTTTCAAGGTGGAAACAGTGGGCGCTGGCCGTGGGCTTCAGCTGTCATTAGCTGCACTGCTGTTTCCTCTTTTCCCAAAGGTTGAAGCAACTTGACGTTATTATGGTTGCCTCCAACTGGAAAGTATCCACCCTTCATGCTCATACCTGGTGGGTATGAAAAGCTTCAATGTCCAAAAGTTGTGATTTTCCAACTTTCCACCAAAATAATCAATTTTCATTCAAATAAACAAGTTTTCCTTCAACAGCATGTTCAGATGATGCCAGCGGAATTGATACAGATGGGCCTGGGGGTGTTGGACTTGGATAACGTCAGGCATTCCATTGCAGTTAGGGAAATAGGGTCATTCATGTATAGAACACGTTTTATGACAATAATCCTATCCAAACCTCTGAGGTGTTTCTTAGCTTTTATGGCTTGGATGAGGACCATATCTCAGTATATCAAATAACACTTGAGAACCCTCGTTTGAACCCTACCATGATTTGGGGTACTCAGAAAGCAGAGAAAGAACTTCGTTTAAAAATATGATAAAGTATATGAACCTGTATAGGCATTGTGGGGTATGTGGCTTCAGTATTAAGAGTGGCCAACTATTCATCCCCCTTTTTTGATTCCAAAACACACTCTGATGGCTTGCTTGAGCCAGAAAAAGAATTTTTTGGTGAGATGTTGTCATTGTCTACCATAAATAAGGACCATTCCAGATATTTTCTACTGACTACTACCCTCTCCTCCCCTTTAGGGAAACTCAGCACCACTATTTTGGTGGATACTGGTGCCTTTGGAAACTTTATGGACCAGTACCTAGCTGACTACCTTGGACTGAGTTACTTGCCAGGTGGTATGGTTAGGGGAGGGGCATCCCAAGGTATTCCCACTCTAAAGATCATTGGGACAGTGGACTATCAGGTTGGCAAGTAACACTTGTCAGATCACTTCAATGTGGTCAAAAAACTCCTATTCCCTATCATTTTGGGTTTAAAGTGGTGGCAAAAGTTTTATGCTAGAACCAACCTGAAGGAGAATACCATTTCCCTCACCATAAAGAATGGTTGCACATTTGTTGTGCGTTTGTCAGAAAAGAACACCCAGGGCAAATTTCCCCACTGGCCCCACATTCTTCCTTATAGCCTTGCCTCTTTGTGGAAGCCTCAGTGGAAGTTCCTATACATTCTTGCTTGGAGGGTTTGGAATCCTCTTTTGATGCAGAATCCGCTAATGCACTACTTGAGCACTCTGAGTTTGATTGTGACTTCAAGCTCACTGTGGATCTAGTGCATATATCTTCTTTCATTTACCCATTGACTGTTTGGGAGAAAGAGGCATTGGATGTGTGGGTGAAGGAACAGTTAGCCAAAGGTGCGATTTTTCAGCGTACCTCCCCTGTATGCTCTCCACTTCTCTTTGTTGATAAGTCTGATGGCACTTTGCATCCATGTGTGGACTATGGAAACCTCAATTAATGTCACTGTACCAGATCTACATCCCATCTCTTTAGATTCTCAGATTGCACACTATGTGGAGAAGGCTAAGGTCTTTTCCAAGTTGGATTGCCTCAATGCGTTCAATCATATTTATATTAAACAGAGACAAGAGTGGCTAACCGCCTTTCATACTAAAAAAGGATTTTCCAGTTTTGGGTAATGCCCTTTGGGCTTAAGAATGCCCCTGCCATCTTTCACAGCCGCTTTGATGCAGCATTGGGAGACTTGTTAGGGGTATGTGCGGTTGTCTACATGGATGATATTCTGGTGTTTTCCCCTGATCAGGAGTCCATGCAGTACACCTTTAGCAAAGGTGGAGCAGTTAAAGGCAGTCAGCCTTATGCTGAGGATTAGCAAGTGCAAATTCTTTAAGTACCAGGTCACTTTTCTGGGCAACGTCATATTTGACCAAGGACACATGATAACTCCAGACAAGGAGAAGGCGATTTGTGAGTGGCTGACCCCTACTTCAGTAAAAGAATTGAGGAGTTTCTGGGGATGTGTACGTTCCTCAAGAAGTTCACACCAAAACTTTCTGAGGTGGCAGTGCCCTTATATATGGCTAGTGGTGCAAAAGTGCTTCAGTGGTCCCCATCTTGGAGGATGCTTTCCAAGCTGTGAAGTGCACCCTGTTGTCCACAACCATCCTTCACCATGTTGATACTTCCAAAGAGTTCATTAAGTTGACTGATGCCTCCAACCTTGCTATAGCAGCTGCCTTGTTACAAGTAGGCGAAGATGGGATAGAGCATCCAGTGGGATATTTTTTTAGGAAAATGTCTTTTCCAGAGTTAAATTATGCCATTTATGATAAGGAGTTATTGGCAGTGATGGAGGTGCTGACTTATTGGAATCACCACTTGCATGGCTCATCCCAACCTTTCTGGGTACATACAGACCACCATACCTTGCTATTCTACCGCGCTCCTCATGTCCTAACCCCACGGAAAACCTGTTGGCATGAGACCCTTACCCAATTTGCATTCACATATGAGTTCACCAAGGGCAAGGATAATGGTTTGGTGGATGCTTTGAGTTGCAACCCTGCTTTAGCACCTGATCCCAAGGAGGTAGAAGTGCACAACACACAGGTTATGATTCCTCCAAGTAAAATTATGTTGCAACTTCCCTCTCCCCTGGCCAACGGGCTAGTGCTTACACCTCTGGAAAACGTGGAGGAATATAGTATGTTCAGAAAGGTAGTCCTTTCTCAGCTGCTAGCAGCCAAATATACTATGTTACTTGCGAAGTGCGAGTTGAATCAAGAGGATCTCTCCAGGGGCTACCATGTGAAGGATGAGATGGTGTGGTTTCAGGGGCGCCTATGGGTTCCTTCTGGCCCACTTCGTCTGGAAATCATCTGGGACCATCATGATGGACTCACCATTGGTCATTCTGGGAAATCAAAGATGTTGGAGTTAATATGCCGCACATACAATTAAGAAGGGCTTGCCTGCTCAGATGGGGCAGTATTGTAAGGAGTGTTTAATCTGCAACCAAATGAAGCCAAATTGGCAACCTTTAGCGGGGTTGTTGGTACCAGTCCAGAAAGCTGAAGGGCCCTGGACATCCCTATTAGTGGATTTCATTGTAAAACTACCATCTCTGATGATTATAATGCCATCATGGTGGTGGTGGACCATTTTAAAAAGTTTGCTCACTTCATTTCTTGCAGAACTACAATAACCATGGCTGAGATGGCCAGGCTCTTTGTCATGCATGTGTTTGCACTCCATGGGGTTTCTCTAAAGATTATCAATGACTGGGGACCCCAATTTACCTCCATCTTTTGGGAAGAGTTGTGTAAGACTCTTTAGATTTGCCCCTGCCAAAAACTGCCTATCACCTTCAATCAGATGGGCAGACTAAATGAGTGAACCAGTGCTTGGAGCAGCTCCTGCGGTGTTACACCACCGCGGATCATTCAGATTGGGCTTCTCACCTTCATATGGCCCAATTTAGTTACAACAAAACGTTGCATTCTTTGATAAGTTGTTCCCCTTTTTTCACCAGCCATGGCTTTAACCCCGCCTTTAACATGGAGCCCAGCTGTGTGTCTAAGGTTGAAGCGGTGGTGAACTTTGCCAAGACAATCAAGAAGGTCCGCCAGGGGTTTTCACAAGCTTGGAGGCGCAATGCTAGTGTATAAGGAGAATGCTGATGGGAAGCACCAAGTGGGTCCTGCATACAAGGAAGGGGATCTCATGATGCTTGATGCTCATAACATCCATATCAAGCAGCCATACAAGAATCTGGGACCAAAGAGGATTGGCCCCTACTGCATGGTTAGAAAGGTAGGTCATGCCTCAAACCCGCTAATCTTTCCCCTTCTTTTGGATCTTCTCTGTGTCTCATGAGAGCAAACTGACGTTGTTTGAGGGCCCCCACCAGAGACTTCTGAGGTCTATCTTGTGGATGGAGTGCAAGAATGAGAGGTGGAAGAGATAGTTTCCTCCCGCCACATTAAAAGAAGACTGGAGTACCTGGTATCCTGAAAGGGCTTTGATGCTGCAGAAAACAGTTGGGTCTCAGCATGCAACTGTGTGCATGCTCAAGATCTGATTAAAGCCTTCCACAAGCATCTCCCCTAGGCTTCCAGATTGCAACCCAAACTGACCGTTGCCACCATGAAGTTGGCCCCTTCCCAAAATAACTTTTCCCTTGTGCAAGCCCCTGGAGGGGGGTTGAGCCCCATCAGGAGGAGAGGGTAATGTCATTTGTAGATGACATCATAGTGAGGACCAACCCCAAGGATAAGGCTGAGCGCCAAGAGGCCCAGAAGGTGAAGTTACAGGCCCTCCCTGACCTGAGGCATACCCTAGACCAACGCTGGGTATGGGAAAAATATGCCCAGGTTGGTACTAGTGGGGTGCCAAATACCCAGTCCCTTACTACAGCCCAGGCGTTAAAATGAACAGTCTACATAATGAATGCAGACAGTTAAGTTTGGTTGGTCAAGGAATGGGGTTTTGAAACCTGTTCCATTTACAAAATCACACATTTGGGTCAAATATGACTTCAATTGATTACATGAGTGAAGTCAGTTTTGACATATTCTACCAATCTGGATGATAGCATGTATCTATTGGTGGGTCAGTGCTTGGGCCCACTTATGCAAACCCCTTATTTTCCTGTCAATGTTTAAATATGTTTTCCCAACCAACATTCCTTGTTAGTTGACTTTCCAATTAAAAATCTCTTCATTTACCATTTGATTTATAATTTTTCTAACAATCCTGTGCGCAAACCTCTTTGAGGAGGTCTCACGCTCCATTAACCTTGCCATTTTAAACACAATACAATTATCACCTCATGCACCATTGGTTCGCCCAGGTACCCTCCAACCTGGGTCATTTACCCCTTCTCTCCATGTGCACTGTGACATTTTTGGCTGGTTACTTGTCACATTTCTTTGCTTGAGTTGTTATTGCTACAGCACTCTCTGCTGGGCACTAGTAGCATTTAGTATTAATGACTAGTTTTCTTGCATTGGCTTTGTGCACCAAGCACCACCACGCTGGAAACAGGAGAGTTATAGACACTCTCTTTAAAATTTGCCATCAATTTAGTAAAAACTATATTGACTGGAGCACCAGTACCTATTATAGTGCAAACTCTATCTTTTTCCACAAAAATATCACAGTATGTACACTCAGAATAAGAATAATATTGACTGTTTAACACATGAATATTTATGGGCTCTCTTTTTCCAAAAAAACTCATTATCCCCTCACTGACTTGGGGGTATTCTTTGAAAAAGGCATCTACTGGAAGGGTGACGTTTACTTCTTTCCGAATTGGCGCATCTGCAGCAGAATCAAGTTGGTCTGAGGAAGCTTGATCAAGCAGATGTCAGGCATACAGTTTTGGTTGTTTGAGGAACTCTTCTTTCGCTGCCACCTTGGCTTGAGCTCAGGTTACTACATTTACTCCTCCAACTGGCTGCTGATATAAAAACCTGTCATAGTATTGAGGGACTTTTGCAGGGTATACTACTATTGATTTGGGGACGTTTTAAGTGGGTATCTTGAAGGTAGAGAGTCCCATCTCTACTCCACTCCATCTTTTCCCTGATAGTATTGATCTTGGTGTATGTAGTTTACACAGTGGTTATGGCAGAATTTTGACAAGTGACCAGGGTGACCGCATTCATAGCAGTTAACCTCATAAGAGCCATGTTCTTGATTATTATAAGAGGGTACAGACCAGAAAGTTTGGGGTCATTCAGCATAACCAGCCACAGGTTGGTAAGCTGATTGTTGACAGCTGGCATAGATAGGTCCTGGTTGATAACTGGATTGCTGAAAGTTTCATGGCCAGCCCATTGTCACTGATTAAACTGTTGAGTATAATTTGGCTGAGGATGAAGCGCAGAGTTATAGAAAGGCCAAGGATTACTATGCGGAGCTGGAATTGGATGAGAGTATTCTCCTGAATAAGAGGGTGCAGTAGTAGCAGTAGTCTTCTGTTCCATATTTGGTGGCGAAAAGTTAGGGATACACAATCCAAAAACTGTACAATCTTGAGCAGAGGTATGTCATCATCCAGAAGCAGCAAAATAACATTATGAAGTTTGTAATATGGCTTCACCGTGGAGGTCATGGCAATGCACACATTGGCTTCTGCTAAGTACCCAGCTCCAATCAGCACATGGGCTTCTGTTGTGAATCAATCAGCAAACTCTAGAAGAGTCTCATTTTGATAGAATCCAATTGTTAAGAATTTTGCTTTTCACTGCAGCATCTTTGAAGTACCCCCAAACAGGTGGAGTATGGTACCCTTTACATCCTTATAGGTGACAGAGCTACTTGGGAGGTAACAGGTGACCTTATTAACACTTCTGACATCCAAGGCAGATATTAACAACTTAACCTTCCATCTATCAGAGGCACCTTTCGCTGCAAAACTTAAAACATTTGAAGAACCCATGGATGTTTTTGTTATGGTCAAATGGAGGTAATTTTTCAATATTAACCTTCTCATCCCAGGGTTTTGGGCCATACTGAGGAACGGATTGATCCAAAAGCAGTTTTTCAATGAGGAGTTGGATTAGTGGAAGTTGGGATGTCTGCCACTTCAGGGGTAGTGTAACCTTCTGCCATGGGTAGTACTGCCATTACTTGAGGAAAGTGTTGTTCCAACTTGAATTTTTATTTGGTACTACCATCCTGAGTGTAGTAGCTCCAACCAGTGTCATATTTTTCCTCATATGATGCCCCTCTAATGGTCATCATTGTCCCAATGAGAAACCAAGAGGTATTGATCAATCTTCATTCTGCACACTGCAGCCATTTAGTGGTATTATATAATTGTTTGGCAAGCTCTTTATTTTGTTGTCCCAAGATTTGCATTTGGCTAAACATACTATCAAGTTGGTGCATGACAGCATCTTTTTCTTAAAGAAGTTCATCTTGGTTTTTGAGCACCGCGTCTAAGGTAACTTTGAGTTCCTTATATCCAGCTGGTGCGGTGTTCCATGAAGATTCCCCAGCAACACAGCTTTTGTAAGGCATGGCTGGCAACTGGAGTTCTGGAGCGTTAGGTGGTTGATCAATGGGCCCACTGTAGTGAGCACCACTGATATAAATTTGGACAGTATTGTTAGGATCTGTCATGTTATTCACACAGGTTGAACCCACTAGGCAACATACAGATGATGTGGGGATTGTCAGTTCTTCAGACACACTTGAAAATATACTTAAGTAAGGAGCAATTTCCCCAATCAATTCTTTGTTTATTTTTTATAAATACAGCTACCTTTTTCTGCTTCATTTCTTCTTTAATATTAACAACCTACCTCTCTCAATCGCTCATCTCATTTGTATACAGTGGCTTCAGGTGATACTGCTTCCATGGCTTGGGCTATTCTATTCACTGATTCTCCTTGAATTCAGCTTGTTATTCTCTAATCCTCTATCACCCTAATTTTAGGCAATTTACTTTATATTCATCAAATTTTGACATTGCCTTATCACCTTATATAAGGTGATCCAATAAAACCTGTTATATCCAATAAAAACCCATTATATCCCAATATTGCCTCATCTCAAGGCACTCAAATAATTTGTAATCAATATCATTTTTGGCAGATTCTAACCTAAAAGTCCTACGGTTATTGTCCAGTCATATCAGAATTATGACAGCCCATCTAGCTTATATAGCAGCTTTGGATGACACTGCTCTCATAGCTTGAGCTATTTTATTCTATCAATTCTCCTTGATTTTGGCTAGTTATTTTTTAGCTCTCTATATTTCCCTAATTGGAGGCAATTTAATTTGTATTCATCAAATGTCAACATCACCTTATTGCTTTATCACCTTAATTAGAGGTGATCCAATAATAACTCATTATATCCCAATATCACCTCATCTCAAGGCATTTGAATAATTGTAACTAATGTCATGTTTGGTGGATTCTTTCCTATCTGCTCTAGCAATTTCCAGCTTATTGTCTAGCATATTGGAATTGTGACAGTATTCATATTTTGACTGCTGTTAATTTTGAATTTTGCTGTTAAATATCAATAAAATTAAGTAAATTTAATACAATTTCTAATATTTTTAATATTTTTTATAAGATAATAGACTTTTTGATATTCATTTGGTAAACATTAATTTCAAGAAAGTGTTAAGAAAGTGATATAAAAAACCCAATAAGTAGTGCTATTGTTTTTACTTTGTTGATTGAAGATTGGATTTTATTTACATAATGGCAACAATGACACCAAAATGATAAAATATTGATCATCACACAAGTAGAGAAAAAAACCTCCTTTAAAAAAGTGCTAAAAGTGTGAAATAATTGAGAAATTATGCCTCCTCAATAAAACCCTTTTGAAGTTGGCACCATATTTTAAACTGTCTTTTTTTTAGAATTTTGCTCACATTCACAAATTATGTTATGTCAGGATTAGGTCCAAGTGTAAACTATAAGCAACTTATGATATACAGTGCTGAAAACTTTTCATTTTGCACAATCTCACTTTTTGAAAATTTTACAAAAAAAGAGTTTATTTTAACAATGCCATTTGGCCACACCCATTTTCCTAAAAATATCTGCAGATCTGACACCTGCTGCTCCAATGTGGGGTAGTGGTGCTCTACCACCTAGCGTTTTCACCCTGCAGCTAAATGCATTTGCACAGGGTCAAATAGCCTGCCAAATTCTTATAGCTGTTTTGTCTCCCCGCAGGACTTAGCACTCCATCGGACGTGCATCCACCCTTCTTTCCCCCATCCTCTCACCCTCCTTTGCTCCACTATTTGATTTTGCTACAAGTCAACTATAGGCATTTATTTCCATATGCTAACAAGATACTTATCAAGTTGGCCACTGCTGCATTTGCATCAGCTGGCTTTATTAATTTTCAACCATTTAAGGGCTATTTTAATATAGGCTTTCTGATGGAGGAGAATGCAAAAGCAGCAGCTTTAACTCTCCTTCTTTATAAAAATACTCACATCCCTACTACCCATACTCACTTTCCTTTAGACACCACATTGGTGGTGTCCTTTACATCCCTTCCATCTCACCTCCCACCCCACATTTTATATAATCAGTGGATGGTGGGGCCTCTAGCTTATGGGACATGGTCAAGCCTATACTTCACTACACCTTCTGGTGCAGAGCACCTTGCTGCACCTCATTCCACTGCCACCATTATAACACACCACCCTGCCAAGCCAAATAAATTTCCCCATGCTCATATTGAAGTGGCACCTGAGCACTAATTTTGGGCTTAGGTGGATAATGATTACCAAATTTGTCCTCTCTGTTTTGGACTTAACCATTCAAAAATCCTGCCCCTGAGCCACTTCCTCTAGTATAGCTTCTGAGCCACATTCAGCAGAATAAAAATGGTGCATTTTGTTGCCCCCTCCCATTCAACATTCTCATTTGATGTGCCAGAGTGGGAAATCAGCCTCTATCAAATCAACCACCCACATCAACACACCAAATTTTGCCCACACCAATCAGAGTCAGGCCTGGACCACCATTTGCACCCAAGCAGCCCATTCAACTATTACCCACCCAAACTTGTCATCCATTATTTTTGTAAACCAAGATCCATGGAACCTATTAGCTAAGGTTAACAAATTAGGTAAAGTTATCATGAATGAGGATTCTGGTGAACCTCTTAGCCAGTTCATTTATGATCAGGCTAAATTTTTCCCTTCTAATTTTGACAAAACCCCATCCTCCAAATCTTTTGCTCCTAAACCCAATGACACCCCCTACCAAAGTGACCACCAGCTTGCCTTAGCAGTGATGGCCTCTCCCCATTTCCCCAACCTACACAAAGCAGTGGCCCAATCAGTAGTACAATTCCAACTAGTGCTGACTATACTCTACTATCCCCCTGATTTCCCTAAAGCAGCCCAAAGCAAAAATTACTAAATTATTTGACAATGCCAAAAGCTGCTGTCATGCATGTCACTAAACTAGCAAATTTTGACCCATCTGCTAAAAACATCTGCCAAAGTTTATCCAATTTTGCCCAACTCTCCAATGCCAGCATTAAAGCTGAACATCACTTAGCAGAATTTGTTGAAGCTGTCTAACAAGCTGATCTTGATGATGAGGATGAGAACTTATTTTAATCTGCCATCCACCCATACTACGCTGATGCCCAAACACCCTGGCTCTCCGCTTTAGTCCATTTCTACAATTATCATGATATTGTCATGAAGAGTATGTCTGCAGAAGAGCCACCTGGCCCCCCTCACGCTCTGCCATGGTAGGTTAGCAGTTTCTGCTCCCTTTCTGGTTAAAGTTTTTTGTTTTTTTTAGTACTAGATGGTCCCATTAAAGTTTTTTGTTTTAGTTTATTGTTATGTTTGATTCATTTGTTTGGTTCTTTTGCTTTTTGCTTATTGGTAATGTCCATCCCCTGGTTAGCATATTTTACATAAATTTAATTAAAATATACAGTGCTAAGTATATACACATTATAAATGCCTATTATAAGTCAGTCAAAATATGGTGTCAACTTCAAAAAGAGTTTTATTGAGGAGGCAAAATTTCTTAGTTATTTCATACTTTTTAGTACCTTTTTAAAAGAGGTTCCTTTTTATAAAAATAATTTTAAGGAGGTTCTTTTTTCCCAAAAAATTTTTTAAAGAAAGTTCTTTTTCCCTAAAAAACTTTGCCTCCAATTTTTTTCTCCAAAAAATTTAATGCATTTTCAAAAGTAGATCTTTTTTCCAATTTTATTAAGAAACCCTATATTATATATCCTTTTTGAACTCTCACTATTTTTCTATAAGAATAAAACTCAATTTATATATATTATATATAGTATCTCATAAACAATTTACAATAAATTTATTTTATTAAATTTAATTAATTTTATTGCTCAATCTATGCTAATTTACTGATCACTATCTACAATAATTCATTTTAATAAATTTGGGTAATTTTATTAGTCAATTTATGCTAAATTTACTGATTGCCATCTACAGTAAATCATTTTATAACATTTAGTTAATTTTATTGGTCAATGTATGCTAGATTTACTGTTTGCCATTTTAAATAATTCAAATTATAAATTTAGTTGATTTTATTGGTCAAATTATGCAAAACGATAGCCAACTATAATGATTTAAGCTCATCCCGCTATGATCTCATGCTTGTCTGGATTTTGATTATACCCTCAGCCATAGGACATATGTCAAAAGTTATTTCGAAGCTAACTTCACCAATTCCGGAATAAAGTTTATCCGGTGATGAATATATCCACAATTGAAATCCATCGCTTCCGAGTCCATTTTGATATACTTACTAAATTAATGGTCAGATACTGGACCAATACTTACAAAAGTAAAATGGAACTTAATTTGGAGTATCCTTTTTTGAAAAATTTAGGCATCCAAATTAGTCCTGGATTTTCAGAGTTATGCGCAAACAAGCATAGAAATAAAAAACAAAAAATATATACAGGTCGAATTGAAAACCTCCTTCTTTTTCAAAGTCAGTTAAAAAAAGAAGAAATGAAGCAGAAGAAACGGCACAATGAAATAGATGAAATAGATTCCATATGTCACAGTCAGGTGCTACTGCATCATCAAAACAACACAAAGCACAAAATGAAGCAAGTTGAGTAAGAATTAGAAAATTAAGACAAAATTTATCATATGCTGATTGAAATGAACAGTGTGAAAATGATTGACTACGCATGCAAATGGATCGATTGCATCAATTGGTAACACTAGATTATATTGCATTTCAGTATAATTCTAAAATTAAATACAGCTTGCATACAGTTGTTAAAAATATGAATAAAGTTTGCACACATTGCAAAGCATTTCAATTCGAAAATGAAGCACCTGGAATATGTTGGTTGAATTGTAAAGTTAAATTGCAAGTACTGAATGCACTACCTGAGCCATTGTTCTCATTGGTTGTAGGTAGTATAACACAATTTAAGCATATTTTGAATAACATATAAAAATAACACATGCTTTCAAATGACTTTGTTTAGTGCAACGGATCTAATATCTGACCATTGTATGCCAACATTAAAGATTTAAGGTCAAATCTACCATAAAGCAGGCTCTTTGTTACCATCTCCGGATGCTGAACACAAATGTTGTAACTTTATTTCATTGAAAGTTCAAATGATTAAGTAAATCAACGCTGTGGAATTACAAAGCCACAAAAAGAGAAATAGTTGAATCATTGCAAAATATATTTCATATATATATATATTCAAATTTAGCAATAGCGAAGCATTGCTGGGTCTGCTTGTAAGTTTATAAATTATAGATAGAAAGCCACCTTTGTCTTTGTAGTAAGTAGTAAATGAAAAAAGCTATAAACCAAACTGTAGATAAATTAGGAAGACATAATGCTTAAGACTTTACTGATAATTTTAAATCAAAAGAGCCAATATTTCTTGTGATGGGGTCTCTTAGTAAGGAAGAACACTTGGCCCCAAAACTCTTGTTGTCTCAAATTGATGACTTTCATGCTGAGCTTCATGGGCTTAGGGCTATTCCAGTTGGAGGTACAAACCCTTACCCCATCTGTGCTTTCAACTACAGCCACATGCCCAGTTCTTCCATAGCCTGGTACGGTATTCTTAATCACCATAATGCTTGGAGCAACTGGTTTGGTAGAAACTGACCACCCGGCATCTCTTGCCTTTTGATCCCAAAGGGTTGCATCAAAGTAGCCATTAAGGAAGTCAACGTGGTAACCGGTGAGCTGATAGTATCGACCATCAGCCCATTCAGTACACTGGCCACGCTTAGGTGGTTTTAAACGCATATTCAAATCGGTATGGAATTCTCTAGCAGGAGTGAATGCCAAAGAACAATTGGATTGGAAGCCTCGATACCGCATCTTCCAACTGAGGACATCCTTATCCCTGTAAAACATAGAACTTGGATAATACTGAGGCCTCTTCTTTCTTTTAGACTGTGCGTATTGGTTTTTTGGGTACCCTCTAGGTCTCCAACTATTGCCTTGGATTTTCCCATAGCTCACCGCATACTTTTGGTCGATGGCCTTCCCAGGAATACCATCGGTATGGTTCAACCCAATGCCTGAGGGGATTAAACTGGTCAAAATGAGATACAAGTACTTCATGTTCTAATCATTAAAAAGTTTGATGGTTAAATACTCCAAGTCAAGTATAATTGAAACTTGCCAATTGGGATGATGGTCATTCACATCAACCAAACCTTACTGCAGCTTTTCTTAAAGCCTTACTTTATGTACCCATTCATGTGTACTTTAGCTTTTTAATCCATACATCAAATCAATTTAAACTAGCTTTAGTGCTTTGTTGAGTTCAGTCGTAGGAGCATCACTTATCTTTAATGCATACTTTAATGTGATAACTAGGATAACAATCTCATTACTTGTTAAATTTAGTTATGATGTCTAGAGGCAAAGGTATCATAATAACCACTTTCATGTTTTATTAAGGTAATGCGGCTAGTAGGGTTCATGTACTTTAATGGTAACTAGATCCAGAACCTAAGAAGATTTAACAATTTTTTAATGTAAAATCTATTTAATATATCAAGTCAGACCACACTATTATATGATGCGCGTGCATTCAAACTACATTATAGCTGTTAAAAAGAGAATGTAAATAGTGGCATAAAAATGCAATTAAAGGTATGCCTCTATGGCCCTAGCATTTATAACCAACCCCCTAAACAGGCAAGTAAAATTTACTCTTTGCTTTTGAAAGTTTAGGATTTGTCAATAATTCAGTTTAAATTTTTATTTCGACGCGAAACTCAAACCGTATTGACTAACTGCCGCAGTCTTCTAAGTAAAATATATCTGCATTTTAGATTTGGCAACTCTAGACTAAACTCTTATAAAATCTAAATGATGCCTGCAATTACCCCGATCGTGTTTTACTCTGCTAATAAATTCGAACTTGGACTTGCTATTAACTTTAATATAAATATACAGTCTTTGTTAAACTCTAGACTAAATTTCTACGTAATTAAAAACATCACGTGTAATCATTTCGATTGTAGTTTTTCACATTCTACAAAACGACTCTAGCTTAAGCTCGACAGTAAAACCTCAAATGATATTCGATTTGCTTTAGTAAAGCTTGAGTTGCAGTAACCAATTATCTACCACTAACTGCTCTAAACTTTTCTTTCGTTCGCAAATCAATTTTTTTAAATTTAGACAGTCAATCATATAATATAAACTATTATACTTTTATTCAAAATCAATATGTTTGTTATGCAGCAGCCTAGGTCTAAGATTTCTGTGCCAGTGCCGAATGCCACTCCTATGTGCGTAAAACCATCTCCAACTTGTATGTTATTGCAAACTACAGAAATGCTCAAATTAAATCAACCAGACCTCAAAATCATTTTGGACACTTTGCTCTACTAAAATACATAACATACCGTCTTTTCTTACTTGTGTATAAACGTTGTAATAAAATAGAGTTGCTTAATCTAGCATACTCTTTATTATCTGAATAGAGAATAGCTAGTTTTTTATATATGCTAAATCAAAATTAAAATATCTAGAAAGTATTTTCTGCAGCTGGTTTAGTTAATTTTTACTCCTCAAAGGGCTACTTTGATTTAAGATGATATAGGAGACAGGTGAAAAAATGAAAACATTAATCCAACTGATTTTAAAATCCTTATATTAGAAAAGGGTGAATGTGGTAACTCATATCTGGTATTACCTTTATCAACGGAATTTTGATTTTCGCTCATGGCAGATCTTCAGATCTGGAAGTACCCAATAAACCCACAGCGTATTTGATAGCTTTATACCTAATAAAGGCTTATTTTTCTACTGAATTTTACATTTATTTCAGGTATACTGTATTCTCACAGTTATTCCTAATGAGCGTAACTATAAATGTTCCAATATTTCCCAGTTGTAATCTTCTTGCAGCATTTTGGTGCTCGCTACAGGGGAAACTTTCAAATAACCTTAGAAGAAACCAAGAAACCCTCTATTGGGAGTCAAGAACTCAGCTGCTTCCCTTTTGGCTTTGTGGACAAGTATTACCTCAACCCATGGACTTGGAGCATCCCAACCAATACCACTTCCACCTCAGCAGTTTGAACAATGAGGAGAATGACGCTTCTGCTATGGATTCATCCCTGTAGGTCCACTAGCCTCCCACTCTATATTAGATGCTAATGTACCCCCCAAACAAATTGAGAAGGTCATGGAATGACTCCTCAATTGGTGACATCTCTCAGCTAAAGCTATCAATGAAGCTCACTTGAGGATGTTCAGAAGCTATAAGAATCAGGACTTTTGTATGTGAACTATTGTTATTAACAGAAATGAAAATGTCCGCCATGATTAGAAGATTGCTACCCAGGCACAAATAAAATAAATTGTTTCTCACTACATTCATCCAAAAATCTGCCAGACCATGAAAATTTGTTTCACACTATCAATTACAAGCAAGCAAAGCCAATTCCAAGTAGACAAACTTGCTAACCAACTGAATTCCAGTCTGTCCCGCATCATTGGTGAGTTATTTGATCAATGCAGGGCTTCATTTCAATAATTAAACAGATCAGGCGGCACCTGATCTGTACATTACCTTGGATCAGGCGGCATATAATATAAATATTTCTTTGATACAAAGGGCCTCAAACTAAGGAAGCGGAGGTAGTGGAATTCTACATCCTGAAACTTAAATGCGTCTGAGAAAATATGACGTCAGGCTTATGTACAGCGTGGATGATGATCAGGTGGGATGTGGAGTCTTCTTGAGAGATGTGCTGGACAGTGTTTGAGAGAGCCTAGTGTAGGAGGGAGCTTACACAATACTAGCGGAGCGCTATTTATTATGGGATGATTTGGCCCTGAATGGCCAGTTGCATCTTTTACAAAAAACCAGAAAATTTTTAAGAAAAAACGCTTGATAGTTAAATACAATATTATTTTATTATATTATATTATTGGATTGAAGTTATGAGCTCAACAAGTGAGCTTGGCGTGGCGTTGGCGTCATTATTGGCCCTTTCCTGGAGTCAGACCCTGCTGTTGATGTGCAGCGTCATGGGGACAGTGGTGCGGGAATATGCGGCAATGATGAGGCATGGCGGAAGGGTTTGGGATGGGCTTTGGCAGGCCTGTCCCTAGTATGGTCAGCGACGTGGCTCTTACTTCCCAATTTCTTTGTGGCATATTGGTTTGAGCCCACCCATAACATTAGACGCAACTTTAATCCATTTTTGTTAGTGTTGTGGGGGCCCAAGAAGAGGTGGTGGCCCCAGGAGGGGGAATGGTATCGCCATGTTTTGACAGTGGTGATGGTGAGTTTCTCATTAACATTTTTGATAAGAGAGGTGGTTCAAGTATGTGGTGAAAGTCCTGTGAAGGTGGAGGAGAGCCATGGAGTATCTAAATCTTCAAAAGGTCGGGCAGCATTGTTCATAGAAGCTTTGGAGAAGAATTACCAAGTGGTGTTGTAGATTTATTTTCAGGCATAGTTAGCTCAAGCGATGGGATGGGAGACCCATTTTCTTACTGCAAAGTTGTGCAAATTGTGGAGGCATTACCATTGGACCTAGTGGGGTGGATGCAAGAGCTGATTGAGGAGCAAGGTCGCCTTCCAGGTTCCATGGATAAATGTGTCAATTGGATTGACCGGGCTGCATGTCCAGATGATGTTCAGGATGAGGCATGGTCAGCTTTGCTGATGGTGAGTCAGGGGTGAGGATCAGTTGAAGAATATGGGCGGATTTTCTGACCTTTGGCAAAGGCAGCATGAGTATCAGATTCACAATTATCGTGAATGTTTTTACAGAGGCAGAAGGTGGATATGTTGGCCACTATGGTGGCTGCTAAGTTCAGAGTACGTTGGCTGAAGAAATCGCGTTGGCAGTACAGGTTAAGAAACAATTGTCCTTGGCGCAAAACTGGTGGGAGGATTCAATGTCTCCAGGAAGGGGCCAGTCGCCTGCAGTGGCTCGTAGAGGCCAAGGAGGTTGGCAAGATCACCCAGGAATTTTGGAAATATCCATGGAGGGTTCCGCCAGGGAAACGTTGATGAGTTAGAGAGAACAGGAGGTCAGGGACCCAGGAAGAGTAATAGTCCCAGACCTAACTTACCTGCAAATTTGCAATCTGAGAAAGATTTAGACATTAAATTTACTTCTTTGCTTTTTCCTCAGTTGTTTATTCCGGTAGAGTTATATTATCAAAATCATATGGAGATGGTGTTGGCCCTGATGGATACAGGGGCCAAGGAAAACTATGTGGAATTCACCCTAGCGGAGAGTTTGAAGTTAAAATTGCATAAGGGTCCTGAGGTGGTGTTCGCCAACATATCAAGGAGGGCTTCCTCATGGCGTTTGGAGCCTTGGGTAGTTGTTTGAAAGAACCTGTTTTCATTCAGAGAGGGCTTCTGTGCAATCAGAAATCTGGCCCATCCTATGGTATTGGGGATGCAGTGGTGGCATTTTTTCCAGCCTCAGGTTGATCTGCCACATAATACAATTAATTGAATCCTCCGATGAGGTCATGGATGAGGTGAAAGATGGAGTTGGAAGTGATGTCCCAATTAGTCTCAGAAATATGGGGGAATGCAGGAGGTGAAGTTACTGACCAAATAAAGCAACTTTGTGGTTGTATTTGGACCTATTGAGAACTCACCTTTTTCCCCTACTGGTTCTTTTGAATTTTCATTCCAGTTTAAGGAAGGGTTGGAGCTTCCCTGGGGATGTTTAGTATACCCACTAAACAAACGAGTGAAAGAAGCGCTGGAGTGCCATGTGAAATCAATGTTATACAAAGGGTTGATCAAGCCTACTAAGTCACCAGTGGTGTCTCCTGTATTACTGGTGCCAAAAGCAAGTGGCAAACTACGCCCATGCGTAGATTTCTGATGTCTGAACACAGTCACTGAGCCTGATCCATATCCAATGTCTTTGTTGGAGGATATTGTCCCAATGGGAACTAGATGCACCATTTTCCAAGTTTAATCTCAGATGCATTCAATCAGGTACTGGTGAGACTGGAACATTAAAAATACACCACTTTTAAGTGTCACTTGGGGGTTTATCAGTGTCATGTGATGCTGTTTGATCTTAGAAATCCCCAGTGGTCTTTCAGCAGATTATTGATCATGCCCTTGGAGGGATGATTGGTTGACAGTGTGTTACCTATAAGGATGATATTATAATGTTTTTGTGGTCCCAAGAGGATAATGTCTGAGATTTCTGAGAAGTTCTGGGGGCAATTGGCCATATGGGTCTGGGATTATTACCTTTTCAAGTGTGAATTCATTTGAAGTTTGCTGACGTTCCTAGGCAACGTGGTTTTCCAGAATGGATTGGGGTATGTCCCAATAAACTGCATGCAGTGCGAGCATGGAAGGCCTCTACTGATCAAACAGGGGTGCCGAGTTTTTTTGGGAACATTGAACTTCCTATGTCAGTTTGTGAAAAATTTATCCCAAATGGCCTTACCTTTCACGCGTCTAATGCAGGATGTTCCATTTTTGTGTGGGGAAGAAAAAGGAGCATGCATTCGAATTACTAAAGGATAAGTTACTTAACGCGCCTGTCTTGGCCCATTTGGATCTCAGGAGGCCATTTGTGGTAGAAACCAATGCATCAAATTACGCTGTAAGTGCATTGTTACTACAGGAGGGGGAAGACGGGCTCAAACACCCCATGTGTTATTTTAGCTGCAAAATGATCCTAAGCAAAAATAATTATCCAATTTATGATAAGGAACTGCTGGTGGGGATGGAGGCCTTGCGGGAATGACAGCACCACCTGCTCTATGACACCCTTTCGTTATTTTTACGGACCATAAAGCGTTAGAATATCATCATGCACCCAGGAAGATAAACCAGCGGCAAGCCAGATGGCATGTGTTGCTATTTTAATATAACTTCTGGGTAGAATACAGGCCAGGTTCATCAAATGTCCTAGCAGACTGGTTGAGTTGAGACAAAGGCTTAGCATATAAGAAGGAGAAATTTGAGGAGTTTAATACAGCCACAATGTTTTTACTGGACCAATTTGCAATGATTGAGGGTGGGGGAAGTGAGTTGTGGAAGGAAGTCCACCAGAAGAAAATAAGGTTGGGATTTAGCTGGTGATTGAAGGCCAAGATGAAGAAGGGATGGCCGCATGAGTGCCATAGGGCCTTCATGAAGAGGCGTGGGGTGGTATACCACGATTCTTGTGTATTAGTGCTAACCCATCATTACAACGGGAGGTAATTTGAGTCTCTCATGATCATCCATTGGTGGGTCATCTGGGAGCAGAGAAGATGGTGGAGTTGGTGTAAAGGACTATTTGTGGCCAGGCCTGCATAGAGATGTCAAGAAGTACGTGATTGAGTGTTTGGTATGTGAAAAATAGAAACCCTCAAGGAAACCTCCATCAGGTAAGTTAAATCCACTGCAGATACCATGTGCACCATGGAGTTCAATTAGTGTCAATTTTATAACGGGTCTTCCAAAGGTTCAGGGGAAGGATACAGTTATGGTGGTTATGGATAGACTAACCAAATATGCCAAGTTTTTCCCATGCGCCAGGAGTTTTTTGGCAAAGGATGCAGTAAGGATTTTCATTGATGAAGTGTTCTCCCAGCATGGATTACCTGAGGAAATTATTTCAACCATGGTCCACAATTTGTCTCAAAATTCTGGTCAAGTTAGCTGGGAAGAATGATCATCAGGCCTGGTTGGTTTTTGACGTACCATCCCCAATCTGACGGACAGATGGAGAGGGTGAATCAGATACTTGAGCAGTTTCTCCGGTGTTACATTTCCAATTATCAGGATGACTGGTTCCATGGGTTCAGATGGCCCAGTTCGCTTTATAACAATCATTGTCAATTGTCAATGGGATTGACTCCATTTTTTATGAATCATGGTCTAAATCCCAGATCAAATGGGGGATCTGTGTGTAGTGTGTCAGGGGGCAGATGAGATGACATTTACCATGGCGGATATCAGGAAGAAGCTAAGAGAAAGTTTGGAGTGGGCAGTGGCTTGGCAGAAGCAACAAGAAGATTGACAAAGAGCGCCGGATCCAGCATTTGAGCCTGGGGACTGGGTATTGGTGGTGGCTAAGAACTACGCTGTTCCAGTTAAGAGTCATAAGCTGGGACCGAAGTTTTTGGGCCCATACCATATCATTTGAGCCATAAATTGGGTTGCTTTTGAAATAAGATTGCCAATAGGTTCTAAGGCCCATCCAGTGATTCGTGATTCCCAGTTATGGGCGTTCAAAGGAATAGGTCAAGATTTTCCAGTATCATTAAATCCTAAAGAAGGAGATATTCCAGAATATGAGGTGGAATGGATATTATATGTGAGATGAGTGAGAGGCCATCAGCAACTGCTGGTGAAGTGGAAAGGTTATACGGTGGAGGAGGCAATGTGAAAAATGAAAAAATACTGCGCATGATGTCCAGAGAAGGTCCAGGAGTTTTGGGTCTCACAGAGGGTGATGTAACAGATCAGGCGGCACTTGATCTGTACATTGTCTCAAATTGAGTGTCATCTGATCCGAATATTGCTTTAATACAAAGGGCCTCAAACTCAAGGGAGCTGGAGATAGTGGAATATGACATCTCAAAACCAAAAAGCATCCAATAAAATATGACATCAGACTCACGCATGGCATGAATGATGATCTGGTGGGATGTGAAGTCTTCATGAGCGATGTGCTGGATGGTATTTGAGAAATCCTAGCATAGGAGGGAGCTTACACAATACTAGCGGAGCGCTATTTATTATGGGATGATTTGGCCCTGAATGGCTAGTTGCATCTTAAACAAAAAACCAAAAAATTTAATAAAAATTGCTTGCTAAAAGAATAAGATATCATTTTATTATATTATATTATTGGATTGAAGTTATGAGATCAACAAGTGAGCTTGGCGTGGCGTTGGCGTCATTATTGGCCCTTTCCTGGAGTCAGACCCTGCTGTTGATGTGCAGCGTCATGGGGACAGTGGTGCGGGAATATGCGGCAATGATGAGGCATGGCGGAAGGGTTTGGGATGGGCTTTGGAAGGCCTGTCCCTAGTATGGTCAGTGATGTGGCTCTTACTTCCCAATTCCTTAATGGCATATTGGCGCAAACCCGCCAATTACAAATGGGTGGCTAACATAACTCATCACTGTGGCCATATGAAGAATTCTGAAGGCATAAGTGGCGTGGCACACCATTTTAAAGGATGCTAATCAAGAGGAACGTACTCAGATGGGTTGCATTATCAAACAGCTGGTAAAAGAGTTTTTTTTGGAAGCTTGGTCACCTCTTAGGTGTAGTGATCAATCACTACAACCAAATTTAAGACCTCAAGCAGAGCTCAAAAGCTGGTAAGGACAGGTTCTGCGGCCTCAAAGAAACTCTGAATGGAGCCAATTAAACTATTAACTGCCTATACATAAAATAAAGCTCATTAAAATACTCACACAGCAATGCCTCCCCAAGTTCAATCCTGGTAGATGAACTTTAGGTAGGGAACGATTATTACTGTGTTGGCATTGCGCACCAATGTCCTGAATTGAGATTGCAAATAGCAAGGCGGTCCATAGAGTCCTGGCTTATCATGCACCGCACATGGAGGTTTTTGGATTTTATCTCCTTTCCCATTATTTAAAAATCCCCTTCATATGTGCGGTATCGTCCTCAGGTTGGCCCACCTCAAAAGAATATGAAAATATTACACAGGCCCAAGTCCATAGAATTGCACAACTCCTAAAGAAAACGTTTTCCTGAAATCCTAGCTCACAATTGTGGAGCCAAAACTGTCAAAGATCAAACAATCTTTGGAGAATGAGGAATGTTGCCTGTTAACAAAATAGACCAGTTCTAGGGAAAACAGAGGCAAAATCTTTGGTTGCTAACAGGGCCCTACCACTATAAAATTTTAAAAAAATTTCTGTTCACACAAGTCTATTCAGATGAAATCAGAATCTAAAGATGACTAGTCACCCACAAAATAAAATATTCTGTTGATTCTAGATTTGATACCCACCCTCAAAAAATTGGCTAAAACTGATATTCTTAAAACTCTTATTCACGCCACTATGCCTGTCCCAGACAATTACAATGAAACATCAGCTCACACTACGCCCATTTCTAATCCATCTTCCTTGAGTTGCCTGAAATTTGGCTCAGGAAACAGCAGTATGACATCCAAACCATGCCACAAGGCCTCACCCAAGCAAATGAGGATGACATTAATTATAGGTTTAACCTATCAACTTGCAGTAATTTCAACAAGAAGGGTCATACACTTTTTTGTTGATATTTGAGATTAGCATGGATGGTGCAAGCAATAAGGATAATATGGCAATATTAATGAAATCATCAAACCCAGAGTATCAAGGGCTGGTGATGTGCAGGGTTAAAATAACTGAGCTTTCTTACTATAATGTAAAGAACATTAAAATAAAGATTTTTGAGATGTAGAGATGTTAATGACCAGGAAGACCGCGCTACTTGAAATTTCCTCTTAAGAAGAATGAACAAATCCTAGAGTTTACCAATCGCTTTTACCCTGAGGCTCAGGGTGCTATATATGGCATTAAAGCTTTAAATTAATATGACACAGATCACATTATTAACACTTGTTAACCTTACAAAGAACTGTACTAAGTCATGCTACCAATGTTAAATGATGATTATAATGTATTGCATATGATGAATCACCTCCACCGCTGCACTGAGACCTTTGACACACCCAATAATGGGTATTGCAATAACCAAGAAATCTGAAGCAAGCCCATCCAGCAGGACCTGAATAGAACCACATGACTGCCATCAGACCTGAAAGACCTGACATCCGCCACATCATGTGCCGCCAATGGTCATAAAAAGGCACTTTGATAGCCAGCGCAATACACGGGGCTCAAACCCAAGGTGCATCATGTAGGTTCAGTGGATACCAAAGAACAATGGAAAGAGTGGGCGCAGTAGAAGTGGGATACTCTACTTTTGTCAGAAATAATCATATCCCCTTAAAAAATCCTGTGGAGACATGACCATCCTGACTCTCTGACCTATTATTGTTGATGGCGTGCTAGCAATTATAACCCATACACACCTAGAGAACAATATAGACCAATTAGCAGAAGTAGTAAAAAAACTTTATGTACATAAGCTTGAGCCGTACAGCTTATAAGTTGCTTCTAGAAATATGCCAAAACTAGAAGGGTTAAAGTAGCTATTCCACTTGGAGAATTAAAGAAGTCTAGCCCCTAATATGCAATTAATTACAGTCCTTTCTGTGCCAGGCTGACAAGCTTTGCGTAAACCTAACAAAATTCACTATTTTTTACTTTTCTGAGTGTATGTGCATCGATATTAGCAGAGACTTGGATCGGGTTAAGGCTATAGTAGATGACAAGGCTTTAACAATATTGTATTTACTAAGTTAATCAAAAAACTGGGGCTTTAGCTATATATAGACCTCCATAAAAATTATGAAACTGTAGTACCCAACTCAGCTATCTTCCTAAGGGCCTACAGCGCGCTGCTACTAAGGTTTGGTTCTATCATTGTATCAGCTCCCTCAATCGGCCTACCTAACACCCATTATGACATTATCATTATAGCTTCCATAAAGAGGACTTATGGAGTCAAAAATAATATTGAGGTGAATAACCTGGGTTTCCTTACCAGAATTTCTTATGTGTTACAGGAAAGGAGACCAGAAGATTGAGAAACAAGCTCCTCTGTTCATAAACTTAGCCTTTAAGATGGGATCATACACATCAGTAATCAAAAGGACTGCAGCTATACTCAATATCTACCACATCAGATCTTTATAACTGTTTAAGTTGCCGCTGAGGGCTGGTCACCAATTGACCATTCCTCCCGGCCACCAGGTCATAGAAAAGATAAATATCAATCTGAAAATACTGACAGGTCTATATGACGAAGTGTTTGCACCCTTCAATTGCTCACACCAAGACCCAATCGTAGCGCCTTATCTCATTTTCCCAGATCATGGAAAAATTAGTGTATTAAATTTAACCTCTACTCATACCTGATCCAGGGAAAATGGCAATAAATTGTTACCATCCTCCATATCATATCAACAGAAGAAGTGCAAGGCATAAACGAGTTTGGGACGCTGGAGGAGTTTGTACTAAAAGAAAAGTTTTGAGTCCACCCACTCTATCATATTTACAAATTTCTGGTCAGCCAGATGGAAGACAAAAAGGATCAGGCTATAGCCTAATTTGCCAGAAATAAAAAAATTTCATAATGGATGACTTTTATTTGGGGTGGTTCAAGGATATGTTGAATAACATTGGCACCAGAAACCATCCGCCAATACGCCTCTATCTTATCCACTGGTCCAAGATGGCAGATGAAGTAGTCAACGAGGAAATTAATCAACTGGTTCAGAAAGGAATTCTGGTAACATCAAAGAGCTTTGGGAATCTCTGGTACTAATTGTGAAAAGGAAGTACAGATCTAACCAAGTAGTTATTACCAGTAACTCAATAACATAATTAAGAAGGAATATTATTTCCTTTTTAGAAACAATGATGCACTCAACCAACTTGTTGGAACAAAGTGCTTCTCCTCCATGGATCTGATCTCTGAATACTGGCAAATAGGGTTTCCCTGGGAAGAACAAAAAATGTGCTATGATAATGACCCAGGGATTTTTCAAGTCCACACAAATGCCGCATGGGTTATGTAATGCCCTGCCATGTTCCAACGGGACATGGACAGCATACTTTGAGATATAAAGATCTCATGGATCTTGGTTTACTTTGGCAACATAAACTTTATTCTTGAGGATGTCAATGAGAGCTTGCAGCATCTGAAAGAAGTCTACCGCCAGCTCGCTGTATCCTACCTGAAAATTAAGCCCAAAAAATATAACTTCTTCTGAGAAGAGCTCGAGTACTTGAGCTTCATTATTGACAAGAAGGGCTTACAGTCTCATCTGGCCAAAGTTGAAAGAATTGAGAAGATGAAGACGCCAGCCAGCAAGCGTGACATTTATACTTTCTTAGGGATGGTCATCTATTAGCGGCAGTTCATAAATAACTTTTTTAAAGATAGGGGAGCTGATATTCCACCTTATGTATAATAAACCCAATTTGAATGGATGAAGAACTGTCAGCCTTATTTTGACCGACTTTGCGCCTGTCTTTATTTGACGCAAATACTCCTACATCCAATTTTGATAGATCATTTGTAATCGAAATGGATGCATCTTTCACTATCATAGAGTACATGTTGTCCAAGATTGACAACAAAGGAGTAAAATATCACATATCTTACTGCAGCTGGACATAAGATGTGCACAAGCAGAATTACTTTGTTAACAAGAAATAATGCTTAGCGGTGATTTAAACGTGCAAAAAGCTTAGAGTTTACATTCATGTAGTTCACTTCATGGTGGTAACTAACCACTCCTCACTTAGATGGCTACAAACCCTCAAGGAGCTGGAAGGACGTCTAGCTCTCTGAGTGCTGAAGTTGCAGGCATATGACTTTGAGATTTAACAGTGTCCAAGCATGAAACACCAGGACGCTGATAGAAAGTCTCAGCTCTCTACTGTCATGTTGAATGCTGACATGGTTGATATCCTTTACAATAAAGATGCTAAGTTGTCAATATTTTAACAAATCTGAAGAAGTACAATGCGTGTTGTACCATCTGATGAACACCGCCGTTAAGGATGGAAACTCTTCAAATTAATAAAAAAACTTTTTGTCAGGATTTTAACCAGATGAATCCTTCCAATAGTATCCAAATTGGAGGTCTTGGTTAGTTGGTCATAATTGCCAGCTAATCGCCTAGTTTGATATTATTTAATGTTATAAATTTGATTGAGTTCAGGTTTGGCAGAAGCAGCATTCGCTGCAAAATGCCATCTGAAGATTGTTGTGGGAGTTTCCAGCGGAAAGCTGATGAATCCATTATGAATCATCTGAAATGGTTTTGCCAACTAATTCAGAGCACTGGTGACTCATGCTAAGATGCTTGAAGTCCTAATTAATTATGAATTTATATATGATTGACCAGAGACTTATGCTGAGGATGGATTGACCTGATATTAACAATTTGTTGATCAGATGAGGAGATCTGGAGGGAATTGCTATGAAGTATGAATGAATAGTTTACGATCTGATAGAGATATAGGATCAAGAGGCTGATGGGATTTCAAGTATTTGATTGGCTAAAGAGCACTTGGGCGCAGTAGCCCTGAAAGTAGTATAAATAGTCATTCATTCGCTCCTAATTAACATCTCTCTTGCACCAATTGTACTTTTATTTGGTAGTGGCTTAGAACAGCTAGAGTAGGAGTAGATAGGACTAGGGATCCCCAATAGGCGCGGGTGATCACGCCTTGAGTGGCCAGCGCTGCCAGCTCTCATGCCTCCTCTCTATGAGGAACCAGCGGGAACCTGGCCAGCTGGCCACCAGTGAATGAGCTGCATAGCCACCAACCCTAGCCAGGTGCAGCGCAGGAGGTTCCATAGCCACCCAAGAAGAGGGATGGACTCGCCGGGGCATGCCCAGATGGGTTAGTGAAGGGTTGTGTGGGTGGGGCAGTGCAGGAGTGCCTGAGCTGCTCAGGAAGGGGCAGGACTTGCCAGGGCACATGCCAAGGACGCCTGGGGCTAAAGGCGAAGCCATTGGTGGTTAGTTGGTGGGTTGGACGCAGGACTTGTAGGGGTTGGTATGCCAATGAAGGAAAAACAGTAAAGGGCCACCAGTCTTCATACTGGTTGGCCTGGCACACTAGCGGAGCCCAGGGTCAATTTCGTGACACCGCTAATGCATTATACCACAACTAAATGAGTAAATGGATCTGATAATTGAAGCTCACAAAGGTATGCGCCATGAAAGATCAAGATATTTTATGAACAACTAAAACAGCACTGATACTAGTGATCAATGAACACTGATATCCATGAGGCCATTGGCTGCTGCAGGGAGTGCCAAGAGGAAGCACCGTAATAAAAGAGCAGCTTTTATTAACTATTTTAGCCAAACTTCGCTTTCCACACTGTGTTAATCAACAATTGCATAGCTGCTAACTGCTAGTGGAGGCCAGTTTAAATACATTGTAGTAGCTATTGACCACCTTTTAGAATGGGTCAAATACAAACAAATCAGGACATGGGGGCCATAATCACTACCATATTTTGGAGATATAAATTATAAACATGGATGACAGCAATTTTTCTGACGGACAACAGCACTAACTTCACTTCTCAGGTTGTCAAGAGAGTGTCTGTAACTCTCTCGCTCCCAGCAAGGTGGTGTGGGATGCAAACCCACATTGATAGGGAACTAGCCGTTAGGAGAATGGGAAAAAAGACACCTTGAATGGTGCCTGTATAAAAGGGACTCAAGGCAAGGGTGTAGAGCGCGATATACAGTACCAGGTAAGCGAGAAACAACTCATCTTGAGTGGACCCCAGATGAGAGTCCATAACCAAGTGTAAATTGGTGCCAGGAGGTTTGGGTGCCTCAATCTGGAGGGGACCGGAGTGGCCCAAGGAAGCACCTGAAACTTTTGTAAAACTAGTAAAGTATGTAGCGGCCAACATAGTTGGAGACCTCCTCAAAGAGGTCTGCACCCAAGTTCGCCCAAGGAAACATAATAAAACGTAAAAAATGGGTAAATTTATTGTGAAAAGTCGACTAATAAGGAATGTTGGTCATGAAAAACATATTTAAGCCAAGTTGGGGTAATCATGGGTCTGTGGAAGTGGGCCCAAGCCTTGACGCTCCAATAGGCAAATGCTCCCATTCAATTTGGTAGAATACACAGAAAGTGCCTTCACTTGAGTATTCAATTGAAGCTGTATTCTACCTGAGCGCATAATTTTGTAACTTGAATGGGATTTGAACCCTCGTTATCCAATTAACTGAATTGAACCATCTTCATTCATTATATAAATTGTTCATTTCAACGCCTGGGCCGATACAAGGTGCTGGGCGTTTTGCACCCCATTAGTACCAACCTGGGCATATTTTGCTTGTACCCAGCGTTGATCTAATGTGTGTTTAAGGTCAGGAAGAGCCTAAAGTTTCATATTCTAGGCCTCCTGTCGCTCAGCCTTATCCTTAGCGTTGGTTCCCACCAATAAGTCATTCAACCATGACACAGGTGACCACTTGATTAATGATCTGAAGGGAGTTCATGGGGTCCTGTTGACGCCCTATCACCCTAAAACAAAATGGTGTGATGGAGCGGGTCAACGTCACTATAGGTGGCATCCTACAAATTTGGCGTCAGGCAGACCATTTAGGTGTATCTCCTCCTGCCTTCTTCCATCTTTTATATGCAATAATGCATTCCGCTCATCCCTGGAAGATCACTGTTTCAACTACCGTATGGGTGAACACCTGCACTACCTCAATTTTTATATGCATGTGTTCACAGAGAAGGAGTGACCTTAGTCAAAATTTATAGATCCTCAACTGACCATTGATCAATCTCCAAACTGAGGCTTACTCTAATGCGCTGGCCTGTATAAATTGAGATGTAGAGAGTGTGAGAACTGAACTTCCACCCTTTCCCCCTGCCTCAGTGTATGAGAGAGATTGCTCTACTTTGATAAACATAGGTAAAAAGGATGAGTAATCTTAATACATCTGAAATGCTCACTCAATATCATAGATAAGACTTCAACTGATATTAATACTCTCAAAGACCATGAAAAAGGGTATATCATTAATGAGGTTAACAATAAATTATTAAAGCAATTCTATCAGGGTGCTAAGATGCCAAACACCGCCAATAATAACATGCCATCAGACATAGACAAATTTTTTGATCCCTATTTTTGGTCAAGTGGGGGGAAATTTTGAGATTTAGTTTGGACCAACTGTATGAGATTGACCACACCAATAATACCCAAATGCCCTATAGATTTCTCTGCTACCCTTGTCATGATATTTGTGTCCCTCAGAGTATTGATTCTCATTGATCCACCATCAGATTTTTGCTATAATACTCTGACCTAAAATTTAAGCATCTATGAATTAATTCCCATTTGATCTTGACTGTTTGGCGGATCAATTCCTATTAGTTTGTTGACTGAATGCTAAGTTCCCAAACCAATTCAATTTCCATTGATCAAAGATTACTAGAATCAATTAGTTAACCAATACCTTAAAGATGTACATGAAATTGGATAGATGACTTTCCAATTTCAGCAGCAACATAGACAACCCATTAGTGGATCACAAATGTGAAACACTAATAGATCTTGGAGCTGTAGGGAAGGCTGACTCACTAGAGGCCAGAGTATAAATTGTAAGGCCCATGTAATGGAAAAGCACAAATGTGGCAATGCAAATTTTGGTAAATGCCTTGATCATTAAAATTCTGGTATAGCTCATGATGGATCTTCAGATTGATTTACCTTAAAAGACAACAGCAGAACTGAGGAATTAATATACAATAAAAAACTTATTTTTGTACTGAGCTTTACTTTTATTATAAGATTTACTGTCTTCAAAATTTTATACCCATTCGAGTGCAATTATACCTGTGCCAATCTTACCAAGTTGTAATCTTAATTTTAACAAGCACCAAGACCAGTATCCAAAGTAGACAACCATTTGACCAAGGCTAATCCTCCATATGAGCTTTTATGCATTTACAGGAGCCATTATTAAGATCCTGATGAATTTGGCTCAACAGATTAGTTATCAATAGTACTTGAGATTAAACTAAGTATTTTAGGGGGTAGATTTCCTGTTAAAGCTCAGATAAGGAGATACTGAGTCTCTCATACTATGATCCAGAATTAAAAGTCAAATAGGGCTACAACAAGTGCTCCCTGTAGTGAGCACCAAATGGTAAAATTAAAAACTAGGCATCAAGTTCTAATGACATAAGTAAATTTTCACTAATAAAAAGGCAATTTGTATGAAGATGGATGCATGAAAAACAGTAAATAATTCTTAAATTAGTTGCAAACAAGGTTTTACTTAAAACATAATAAGACATTGTAGTATTAAATTCTCACAGTGAGTATTGTTCAGAAGGTTATTGTCTTCAAATATTAAATTACAAAGCTTGTAAATGCCAGATCCCTTTCCTAATGGCATTCCTCCTGAATATGCTCACTCACTCCCAGGGTTCTCATTAGTGCAACTAAACAACAGTTAAAAATGAAATGATAATTACATAATATTTAAATAGGTCATGGGAATAAATACTTAGGCTAAAATCATTTACATAGTGATAGCACTCAGACAAGCAACTGGTAAATGGCCAAAAGAAATGCTAAATCTATAGGCAACTAGTTTTATGCCAGCATGGGGACAAATAAGTCCAAAATTAATACAAAAAATGATACATAAACTGTATCCATATACCAAGATAACCATTACATTAGTATATTGAGAGTTGCACCAATAATAATTGAGGATTTTAATTTTCGTCATAATTATTAGTAGTCAAAGAGCTCAGGGTGAGTAAACAATAATAATTTTACTATTGATTAACAACTTCTATAAAATATGGGAGTGAGGTCAATGAAATCCATAGTATATTAATTTTACAAATAAATATTAGCTTATTGACCTGATAAATTGAAACCTTTGTCTATATATCAGTAAAAGTAATTAGATTATATAAACTAGTTGTTCAGATGGTTGGTCAGAACAAATTGCAACAATTCTCAGAATGAGACTATCCAAGTGAACCATAATGGCTTCTTCAACACTTTGAAAGAGGGTATAACTGTCTCTGGAGTGGTATCCTATTTCTTCTTATTAGGGAATGATCCCATAACCTTGTACTCTATCTCACAATCTTCAATTTTATAGGCCAATGGCTCAATATTTAATAGCGCGGGTTCATCACCACTTCATAAGATTCAATAATGTTCCCACTAATTATTCCCTGTTGTCAAATTCTAACACATAGATGTATCCTAACATGGGAAGGCTAGAGGAATTTTCAACCCTTAGAATATTATATCTAAGAAAAATAGACTAAGGAATAGTGGGTTGTGCAGCACAAGGTAATATGAAATGTTTATGAATTTTCCAAGAGTATCCCTCAGCCAACTGGAAAGAACATTGTTCAGAGGCAAAATATCTTTGGTTGGTGATAGGGTCATTCAAAGTCAGGAGATCTTGAACTAAAAACTTCACCACTGTACTTGAGGGTTGAGCTATCTTGTCAGAAACCAAACAGTCCAAGGAAAGACTTAAATTTGATTATTGGTTATACTAGACCCCACAATAGCATATAAAGTCCACAAGGCACCTTTGGTCTGATGTATCTTGGAAGAGCGCTGGAAAAACTTTACTCTAGGTTGATTATCAGCCGTCAACCCAGTAACCTTTTTACTGCACAGGTTCAATTTCCTCATACAATTTGTTGCGTTGTATATAATGTATTAATCAATAATATTATGGAGACTATTAACATAGTTGAGATTGAACTATTATTAGGCCCAACGCTTTAGCCAGTACTTCCAATTAAATACTCTGTAAGTCATACTTGTAGGGATTCATTCCCTATATTTTTGTCCACCCAATCTTTGTTAAGATACCCCAGTGACAGTCTCTCTCAGCCCAACACACAGTCAGCAGCTATACCTTGATTGTGGTTCCTTCATCTCTAGATCCCCGCTCAGATCTTTACTTTTCTTTCTGAGAGTCTTCCAATTATTGCCTTCTGCAATAATATCCTTAAGATGGAATGACACAATGGAAGCTGATAGTCTAACTATACACTGAATTGACAATATTACTGTAGCTGATAATGCTTTTGTAGATAATGTTTTACTAAATGACGTTTTTTATTATAGTAGTCCTAGGGAATTATATAGTAGGAGATTTGGCTGTCTAACCCTCAATTGACACCTCTTTGATGAAATGGCAGCTGTTGCCATTGAATCACCCTTCCTTGTCTCAGAAGTGATGGTCTTTCTCATCCTGGCTAGGATTCCGTCGTTGGACATCCTTAAGACCTCAAGTGGAAAGAGTTGGAAAACGTGTCTCTAATGTTTTCCTCTTGATCCAAGCAAACCAACCATAATTGGCTATTGACCTGCTTAGGTAATGGGACTTATTACCCATTATGGCAGGTCACTTCACCAACCAATCAATTTGCTAGTTGCAGGCGGCATCACATGCCTCACAACTCACTATTCACTATCAATCAGTTGGTGATAAAACCTGACTAATCCCAATCTGGTACACCTGATAGTTAATCACTATCAGATGCCCTTATTTCGTCAGCTGCTCCGCCCAATGAGATATTAGGTATTCATATGGATCGATCCCTGATGGATATGACCAGGTGAATATCCTCGAATCCCCCAAACATAGTTCCTCCAAAACTCAGGCCAACTGATTTCTGATTCACTTTGCCTTAGGGAATTTTCCCCTAGTGATACCAGATAATCTAGCAGGCTGGTAATATGGGCAAAAATCCCAACATATCCCCCCTCTTGCCTAGATTTCCAGCAAGAAAAGGACTGGGGCATAAAACACTGCTTTGGACACCTGGTCATATACTTCATTGGTTCAAGTGGAGTACACTCGTCAATACTCAACGCTGCTCAGGAAGACCTTTGGTATATGGCGTTCTTCCTCTTCCTCTTCACTACCACCTTCTCAGAGCGCGGTCCCCACGACCTTCTATTGTGCCAGGCTGATTGATTTACTCATGACGATATTAGTCCCAGGATCCAGTTTTCCCCCCGTCAGGGTATATGACCTGCTGTCATATTCAGGATTCTTGGTCTGGTGTCCTTGATTTCATGATTTTCTCCTCATACTAGACAGGAGACTCTTGCCGTCAATGTTTGTTTTGCGTCTTGATTAAGAATACTTATTTCTATTCGCCCTCATTATTTTGCTCATAACCTCTTAGCTGTAAGTCATTCCTAATTCTTCCTTTGGAGAGCTTATCTCATCAATTTTGAGATTAATTTCCCTGAAATTGGATCCTAATAGATTATAGAGTGCATAATGTCAACTTTTATATAAGTTTGACATCCCCCTCTCATCCAGCTCATATGTCAAATCCCGAATCTCACTACCAGCAGCTCCTCAATTGTCTTTCTAATCCAGACCTCCATCTCTTCCAGCAGATGAGTCAGGATGCTCGACAGAACCTCTTTTATGGTCATTTCAGGACTCATACGCCTAGTCTGGCGCAAGCGGCTAGTCCTTCTGTCAAATTACTGGAAATGGTAACTAATCCCTCTGAAACCAGGCTGGCCATCATTTCAAACAACTCTCAGCTGACTTTTCCCTTGCAGTCAATTCCAGAGTTGAACGTCAAAACCCTCCTAGATTTGGCTCCTTTTGCTGATGCTTTGAACATCATTGTAGATGCTCCGGAGATTATGCCAGTTGCTCTGGATCATTTGTTCCTGGCTGGGTTGGACTTGCTCCCTGAGTTCCTCTTCTGACTCAGTCAATTTTACAAACCTGCTGTACTGGTTTCTGAGCTCTCAATCAGTAACAGCATAAACTTTGAGCTCCCCTATGCTGAACTCCAGGCCCAAGTCACCAAGGCTTTGACATTAGTGCTGAATCCCTCTGATCTGGATAACCTTCTGGATTGGGATACTGCCACTTATGCTCTTCACTTTGCTGGCCAAGTTCTTCGAAGTTGGTCTACAAAGCTTCCAGCCTTGCCTGGTTTCCACCAGTCATTCAGCTTTAGCTTCCATGAAGCCCATAGTCGCCGCTTGCAGGATGCAATCTGCTCTCTTCACAACTACCTCTTCTCTGGAGCTTCCCATCAGTATCTTCTGCTGATGGCGTTAATAGGGGGCATGATTTGGCAACCCCCATTGAGTATTCCTTCTTCGTTGCTGGCCCACATGTCCAGTGTCCTTGATGAAGCCTGTCAGCAGGTGCTCAAGACAAATCTTCTAGCTCCAGTGCCATATTGGGATTACTTGGGGTTATTCACCAATTGCCTCTTTCTTTATTGCTGTTTTCCTCCCTGCTCCAGGGTTTCGCGATTGGCATCTTCTGACATTTCAATTTCCCTTCCCCTAGTCGCTTTTTCTCAGGGCTCAGCGTCCACTCAACAAATGTGGTTTTGAGTAGGTCTCACCCTCACAAGCATCCAATCACATATCAATTTTGATGGGCTATTCATTCCTACTGTGATCCATCCTCCCTCCCCCAAGAGGTGACATAGGCAGAATCATCCCCATACTGAGGACAATCAATAAAAATAAAAATTCTAAAAATATATTGGCTTTTTTATCTATGCATTTTAAAATCTAATTTTTTCCCAATATTTATTATCAATTTTTTATCTTTATTCTTCTTTTTTCCTATGGGACTTGACCTTGTTTCAGTTCAAATGTCCATCTTTTCCCCCAAACTGGGTCCTGGGTACTTAAACCTACCAGTTTTCCATGGTTCAGAGGTCCTTTTTTTGGACTTGACCTAATCATCAGGACATGACCAACTTAATGGTTCATTGGTCCTTCGGGAACTCTTTTATTTTTTCCTCAATCCAACACTTTAGATACTTAGCATGGACTCAATTTACAACTCTTCCATCCAAGAGATTATTGATGGAGTAAGCATCAGTTGCCATCTTGGCAATTACTTCAAACGGACCTGACCACAAAACATCTAATTTGTTTCTTTGTCCAAAACCATGATATCACAATAGGCGACTCTTTCCCCTATTTAATATTCTTCTAATGCTGTTCAGTTTTTGTCATCCATTGATTTCGCTCATATCCTTTTCTTCAAGGTTGTATTGAATGCTTGCAATTGCATATTGATCAGGATACTCATCAGTCAGTTCAAGTATTGCTCAGTACTCATCCCCGACATAGGCTCCACCACCAAATATAATATTGGCGGCAATGCGGCCTTTCTTCAGTATAATAATTCAAACGGCATCTTTCCCATCACCATATGATGACTAATGTTGTAGGCGAACATCACCAAACTCAGGTACGTTCCCCACATGGAAGTTCTCCCTGTGACTAGCTTCCTCAGCGTTGCAGCCAGCGTCCCATTGACCCATTCTACCAGTCCATTCATCTCCAGCCAGTATGGTACTGACATGACTCCTTAGATCCCCATTATTTTGTTTAGCCTCAGGATCACATGAGACATGAAGTTGGTCCCATTGTTGCTCAATAGGACTTGTGGACATCCATGCCAGTATACTACTTGATCCAGGATGAATCTCGCAGTACTGGTAGCATCTACTCTGGTTAGGGCCTTCATTTGACCCATCTCATCAGATGGTCAATGGCAACTATGATGTAATTGACTCCCCCTGTGCTCATCGCCAGAGGTCCCATCATGTCAATGGACACTGTGTGCCAGGCGAATCCAGGGCGTACCAGTCAGTATCCAGTTGTATTCTTGTGTGGTTTGTGCAGCTGGCACTCCACGCAACAAGCCAGATGATCCATGACATCATAATTGATCAATTCCCAGTAATAATACTGGCAAATATGGTCAGTTTTTTCCTCAGGCCTCTATGCCTGAAAACCTTGTAAACCGCTTGTCTATTGCTGCTCTTTCTGACAGTTTTTGGAATAATAGCCACTTCCCGTTGATTGTCTTTAATACTTGTCCATCCATAGTCTCAGTGTTTTCCATCGCTTTTCAAAGTGCACCTTGAATTTCTCGAGGCTCATCCCCAATTCTTCCTTTGACCATTCTCTGGAATAGCTCATCTGCCTGCGGGTATAATAACTGGACCATTGGCAACCACGATAAGCCATCTGCATTCTGATGAGAAGCCCCCACTCGGTGGACTATCTCATAAATGTAAGCCTGAAGCTTAAGTGCCCATTGGGCTAGTCATCCTTCCAGTTCCCATAGATTGTGCAGCCAACGCAGCGAAGAGTGGTCATCACCACCTTAAAGTGCGTTCCATGGACGTACACCTGAAACTGCTTGCATGCATATATGACCGCAAGGCATTCCCTCTCAGTCACAGTGTAGTTCCTCTCAGCATCTGAGAGTGTCCAGCTCACAAATGCCACCAGATGCTCATCCCCAAGTTCGTCTACTTGGCTCAGTATGGTGCCGATTGCCATCAACAAAGCATCAGTTTGAATGATAAACTCCCAATCAAAATTTGGATATTTCAGAATCAGTAATTCTATCAAATACTGGCGTAACTCATTGAAGGAGTCCTGGGCCTCTTCATTTCATATAATCCTTTTTTGGATCCTTTAATAAATGAAATAAAGGCTCAGCTATTGGGCGAAGTCCCAAATAAATCTTCTGTAGTATCCAACCATCCCAAGGAATACTTGAATGTCTCAGACACTCTTTGGTACAGCCATATGCTCTATAGCTGCTATCTTCTGGGTTTGCGGCTGCAATCCACTTGAGTTGATCACAAATCCAAGTATTCCAACTCTTTCTTGAAGAAGTGGCACTTCCTTGGATTGACCTTCAGGTTAGCTGCGGACAGTCTCTTAAAAACTTCTTCCAAGTGGTGCAGGTGATCAGTAAACGTTCTACTGAACACATTGATATCGTCCAGATATACCAGGATGCACAACAACTTCAGGTCGCTTAATATCGCGTCCATGGCCCTCTGAAACATTGTGGGAGCATTGCAGAGACCCTGGGGCATCCTTGTCAGCTGGTATAACCCCTGCACGGTAATAATTGCACATTTTTCTTGGTCTTCTTCTGGCAAGTCAATCTGCCAGTATCCTGAGATTAGATCCATCATGGAGAAATACTTCTCTTCTCCTAATCAATCCAGTGCATCGTCAATCCTTGGTAGGGGATAAAAATCCTTCTTCATAATTTTGTTCAGCCTCCGGTAGTCAATCACCACCCAGTTTGATCCATTCTTCTTCCTCATGATCAGAATTAGACTTTCCCAGGGACTTGACGATGGAACTAGAAGCCCATGCTTCACTAGTTTGCTGATCTCATCCTCTAATACCACTTTGGCAGCTTTCAATCTTCTGATTGGTCTCATCCTTATTGGTAGATTTTCCCTGGTATCAACCTTGTGAATTACATCTTGTACACATCCAAAATTATGGTCATTCTGAGCAAACACTTCCTGATATTTCTTGAATAGTTTTAGTACCTCCTCCTGCTGGCCTTCTGGCAGATCAGCGAGCCGCTTTCGATCAACTAATAGGTTGATGCTTTTGGCTACCCTGGCCAGTAATCCCATTTCATTGAGAGACCCAAAATCATGGAATCATCTCAATTCGGCTGTTGGGATCAAATGAATAAACGCGATGATCTGATTCCTCTTGATATTCATCAGTTTTTCGCTCAGTTTTGCCAGGAGAACTCATATTTCTCCATTGCCTAGCATTATTATCCCAGGAGCCACCCATGGCTCCACTCTGGACTTCTTCCAGGGGCTTCCAACCTCCCCATACAACAGCTCCAGAATCTCCAAAGTCAACCCTGTGTCAACTATTATCTGCAATCTGGCTGGTATGGTCCTTTCTGCCTTGATCCTTAATGGAATACCCCAGTTTTCTAAGATTTCTGCTAGCATCTCGCGTCACTTCCTACCAACTAATTGATATTGAATTGGTACAATTCTTTCATTGTATATCAGATTAATGAAGTTGTTTCTCCAATTCAATGGAGCTTCACCATTCTTTTGATATACCAATGGTAACGTCTGACCCAAGATGGTCAATGCATTGTCCTCAAAGTTACATTTAACTCCATACTTCCATAGAAACTCCATTCCAATCAGGATATTGTAGTTTTGGTTCGCCAAAACTATCACTGGCGCAGATACCACCAATGACCTTAATTTGTAGTGGCAGCACACTATACGCTCCACAGGAAATGGTGGTGTTTGGTTCAGCTGTTCCATATTCTCTCTTATGTTTTAAGTCTAGCGAGATCTCCATCCTCTTCACCAGCTTGGTTGACACAATATTGATGGGCGCTCTGCTGTTGACAATCGCCCTCACCCTTACTCAATTCACCTGAATATCTATATATGTACACTTGGAGTATTGTAATATAGTATTTACTGAGTGAATGGCGGCGTTATTAGCTAATTCTAGGGTGTGAATAATCTGTGCTGATAATTTAGGAAATAATTTCTTTATCATGCTGAGGGGGATTGACATATTGGCCGCATCTAAATGGACATCTGATAACTCATCAGGATTCTCAGCGGTTTGAATCTTCTCTGCCAGTTGTTGGGCATACAGCTGGGCAACTTTATGAATTATCTCATGGTCAATATTCTTTGCCCCAGCTTTGGTCACGGCATTCACATCCATGTTGACCTCTTGGTATAGCTGATCCTGCTTGTCATCTATTAACAGATCGCTAATGTCAATTTCTTCATTCATGATATCTGGAGGAACAGGTTTCTCTGCCACACTAGACTGTTCCTTGTCTAGGCAGCGGGCCCTTTTCCCAAATCCTTAGCGGCTGCTGTCTCTTTGACCTGGACCACGTTAATCTGATCCTTCAGCTTTTTGCAGTGTACAGCGAAATGTCCTTTCCTGCCACACTGATAGCAGACCTTCTCTTTCTTGCTTAACTGTCTGAATTCTTTGGGCTTATTTCCTGGCACAGTTTGGTTGGTAGCCTCTTTTGCTCCTTCATTTCCCTTCATGGGATTTGGATTTCAGACTGAATTAGACTTGAAGCTTCTATTTGGGGCATCAACGTTGCTCCCAAAATCTTCAGGTTGTCTACCATTTTTGTGATAGTTATCACCATTGCAAACATGGAAGACATCATTTAATGCAAATCACAATAGGGCTGAAGGGCCGCTTGCAAAGAGATTCTAGCATCAAAGTCATCTAACTCTTTTGCTCTGGCCAGGATATGCGACTCCTGGTAAAATCAATCCGCAAAGCTAGCAAGAGACTCATCTTTATAGAATTGAATTCCCATAAATTCTTGCTTGCATTTTGACATGCGGGTTAAACTCCCAAACTCCTTAATTATGGCCGCCTTTGCCTTGGAATATAACCAGCTGTCCCCCTCCAAGTGGGGTAACACTTAGTTTTGACAGTCGGTGTCCAGGCAGTTCATAACTGTCAACGCCTTTTGGTGATCTCCGTAGCTGTTCATAATTATGTCTAACAGTCAGAAAAACGCTGGGGCGTTATCCCAATGAAATGTAGGCAATTTTGGCATTGCCCTAAATTCCTCCAAGTCATTTTGGGCTGGTTCTCTCAGTTTGGCTACTTGGCTAACTTGTGGAGTGACTTTAAGCGTCATTTCAAAAATGGCATTAAAGATGGGCGGAATATTTCTTGGGGTATTCAACTTCCCAAGTATCATGCGAGGACTTCTCTCTTCAGCATTTCTGGCCATATCAGGCTCATAAGCACATTTTTTAGCTTTCAGTTCCTCCACTTCTTTAATCAATTTCTTGATATCTGCACCAAACTTTCTTAAACGAATGAAATCCACTTCTTGCTCCATTTTCAGGAATAGGACCTCTTGAACGAGGTCTCCTTCTTTCTTCTTCAACAAGTTTACTTTGCCGAGTAACACGTTCCTGAGGTTAACTACATTTTCTACTCCTTCCTCCACCTTGGTGACTCTTGCTTCCAAGGCTACAAACTCCTGATGGTCCGCTGAGTTTAAGGCATTTTGATTTACAGTGGCAATCTCAGTCACCATCTTGTGCATTTCTTCCTTATATGACATTATATTAGATTCTTTACTCAACTATCCCTGTAGTGAGCACCAATTTGTAAAAATTTACTCTATGTTGATTATTGGCCATCAAACCAGTAACCTTTTTACTGCACAAGTTTGATTTCCTCATGCACTTCATTGCGTTGTATAGAATGTATTAATTGATAATAGTATGGAGACTATTATCCGTAGTTGAGATTGAACTATTATTAGGCCCAACGCTTTAGCCAGTACTTCCAATTAAATCTCTGGATGTCATACTTGTAGGGATTCATTCCCTATATTTTTGTCCACCCAATCTTTGTTAAGATACCCCGGTGACAGTCTCTCTCAGCCCAACACACAGTCAGCAGCTATACCTTGATTGTGGTTCCTTCATCTCTAGATCCCCGCTCAGATCTTTACTTTTCTTTCTGAGAGTCTTCCAATTATTGCCTTCTGCAATAATATCCTTAAGATGGAACGACACAATGGAAGCTGATAGTCTAACTATACACTGAATTGACAATATTACTGTAGCCAATAATGCTTTTGTAGATAATGTTTTACTAAATGACGTTTTTTATTATAGTAAATCCTAGGGAATTATATAGTAGGAGATTTGGCTGTCTAACCCTCAATTGACACCTCTTTGATGAAATGGCAGCTGTTGCCATTGAATCACCCTTCCTTGTCTCAGAAGTGATGGTCTTTCTCATCCTGGCTAGGATTCCGTCGTTGGACATCCTTAAGACCTCAAGTGGAAAGAGTTGGAAAACGTGTCCCTAATGTTTTCCTCTTGATCCAAGCAAACCAACCATAATTGGCTATTGACCTGCTTAGGTAATGGGACTTATTACCCATTATGGCAGGTCACTTCACCAACCAATCAATTTGCTAGTTGCAGGCGGCATCACATGCCTCACAACTCACTATTCATTCTCAATCAGTTGGTGATCAAACCTGACTAATCCCAACTGGTACACCTGATAGTTAATCACTATCAGATGCCCCTATTTTATTGGCCACTCCACCCAATGAGATCTTAAGTATTCATCGGATAGATCCCTGATGGATATGACCAGGTGATTATCCCAAAATCCCCCAAACATAGTTCCTCCAAAACTCAGTTTAACCAATTTCTGATTCACTTCACCTTAGAGTATTTTCCCCTAGCAATACCAGATAATCTAGAAGGCTGTAAATATGGGCAAAAATCCCGAAAGGCACGTTGGAGGAAGGACATGAAAGAGTTTTACTAAGGGACCTGGCTTCCATTAGCTGTTAAATTTATTATTATAGATTAAAAAGAAGTTCCTTTTTTAGCACTAGAAGGTCCCAACCTAAGTGTGGATACTAAACCCAGTAAGTTTCTTTTTGCAAAAAAATAGATTTAATAAGGCTGGTAACTACAAAATTGTCACAGCTAGTGACATATTTCCTGGAATTAACCGCCCTTCTAAAGCCAAGTCCAATAAGCCCTTGGGGCAGAGACCAAAACCCCTAAGGGTCACCAATAACCTATTTAAGGTCATTGACAAAAAAATGGGTTTTGGCTTTGCCAGCCAGGGCTGAGGAAAACGGCTTATTTGAAGCAAAAGCTCAGGCAGTGATTGAACTCAAGACCCAGAAAATCACAAGATTTGAGGTTAAAAAATCTGGCCAAATTTGAAAAATTTTGTTGAAAAACGACGATTTTGTAGCTCATATCAGATTCCAATAACCACTGGAATCTTCGTGAAGTGAACCCTATAAATTAAGTCCCAAGATGAAAAAGGCTTTGCTTTTCTCAGATACAAAGATCATCTTAATAATGTTTAGGATTTTGGGCACATTTTCTTTATTTGGAGTTTTCCAAAAAAATACAACTCTGCAAAGTTCTGCAATGGCTGGAGTCCGTTTTCCGCTCTGGTTTTCCCCTACTGTTGTACCTGAGTCCTCCACCTACTCCGCCACCTATTCTGCCGGCTCCGCCTCCTCCTATTTTGCTGCCTTTTGCCCTAGATTTTTAGCCACCCTTCCCAGCTCCCAGGGCCTCATGTCCCTGATGATTGTGGCCAGTTTGGTGTGCGTTTTGTTCCACAGATCTATTTGGAAAAACAATACTGACCGTTTAGGACGTCTCTTCGTTTTGTTGGGTCACTTGGCCTTGTTGTGTCACCTTTGGCCTGTGTCTTTCCCTCCAGCGACCTCCTGCGCTCCAGTTTCCATAACATTATCTGAGAAAAGCCTAGAAATTTTTGTGAGTTTTTTCTATTGTTGGGTGGCTAGAGTTAACCCAATCCTCTCAGAGTTGTCACCCGTTAAAGCGGTCCACTGGACTGGTACTTTTGTATCCATTCTGGCCTTGGTTGTTACCTCCTCAAAGGGTGTGCTGATGGTGTTGCGCGGCTCCCCTCACTCAAGACGCTCATAAAGTGTGCAGTACCTGCCACTACCAGTTTCACTCTCCACTTTTCACGGGATTCCAAATTTAAAAATGAGATCATTAATGCGTTGTCCAGCCTTAGGGCCCGCCAGAAGTCTCAAGGCAAGGACTTAGCCGATGTCCTCCTCCTCCAGCTGCTGCTCCATGAAATTTCATAGGGAGCTCACCAATGGTTACTCTCCATGGGTGAGAATAATAGATCTCTCCTGGAATCTCTTCCAGCGTTGGAAACCTTTGTCAAGCCCTGTGAGTATCCCTCTGCTACCTTTGAGGACTATAACTCCTTTGTACACTTGTCCCAAGGAGACCTCACTACAGCTCAATACTTGCGCCTGTTTCAAGAGCGAGCATCATGGTTGGAATATCTTGAACAGTTGAAAATGGCCCTTCTCCGCAAGTCCCTAGATAATACTGGTGCTTCCCTTGGCATATGGGATAACCCACCCCCCCTCCTTATCTTTGACATGCTCCATCCTTGCATGTCTGTTGTCTATCAGCCTCTGTGCCACCAAGCCTAATTATACCTCTGAACTCCAGATCCAAGGAATTGATGACTCCATCACTGTGGGGCACCATCATGTTTCCAATCCAGTGGTGACA
>JAKSZP010004333.1:0-87554 GCA_022478985.1 Massospora cicadina | reverse complement strand
TCTTTGTATCCCCCTTCAGAGTTGGAACTAAAATCCTTTCTAATTTAAATGAGATGAGCAATTGGGTTATTTGCTTTCAGGTACTTTAGGCTGGTCAACTTTAGAGGTACCTGACCTAAAGCAGTCTTCCCTTTCACCTGCTTGGCAAGGATAGGGTTTCATAAAACACTCATCTTCAGTGTGGTTATTCTTCTTGCAGTATTTAAACTTAAGCTTCTCCACCTTCTTGGGATTTACTTTCTCCACGGTATAAAACCTAGGTTTTATGGAAGTCTTTCAATAAATTTCCAACTTGTTTATAAACTACATTGAGTAGGGCTTTTTTAATTCTAGAAAGAGTTGAAGCCTCATTTAACCAATGTCACTTGCATTGTTGGTCTATATTTCTATGTAAGCCAGCAACAACGACAGCTATATCATCCAGTGTAAGACTTTTTATAGGCTATCAGCATTAGAGCCTTGATATAGAAGAAATCTGCAAATTTGGCCAGGAGTTCATTTTGTTTAAAGCAATCTAAATAAAATCTGTTTCTTTATAATCAAGCTTTGCTTAGAACTGAAATCTTTGATAAAGGATTAATTCTCTTCACTTCAAGAATTTAGATCGTCCATGTGGGGTACTCTAAGCTACTGAACCATACAGCTTAAATAAAATAAAGTATGCATAATCTTTGATGATCAGTTGCATATTACATTGTAGCTTCATAGATGTAGAGGAAAGGTGTGATAATCTCATCTAGTGTAAACTTTTCCTTAAATTTAGGTTAAAGGTAATATATTCCAATCCTGTGATAACACGTACATATGAGCTTTAGACTCAGTAATTTTGATATATGTCTTACTCTGCTAAAATTGTTGAGTGAGTCACCAAAGTTATTTTCTAATAGGGTGAGATGTTGCTACATTTCTCAGGGTAAGTCTTAGTACAACATCCAGCAAGTTGATGCATTTTTTGAGAACAACTTTGTTATCCTCTAGGACCTTGACGCGGATGTCCAAATCATGGATTTGTTGAAAAACGGATATATGTTAAGTATAAAAGAGTTTGTTCTCATCCTATAACACTCCAATATTGCAATTCAAGTCCTCTTTCATCTTTTAGCATTCAATGCTCTGAGACAAGCTTAGTCTTTATTTCCAGCTCTTCTGTGAGAATAAACAGTGTTTTTCATCTTTATTGAGGTGATGGTATATTTTGTTAGTGTATTCCCTACTAGATGATTTTCTCCATATTTTTCTCTCTAATTTGTTGAGTCACTCAGCAATTGAATGAGTGTATACCTCAGTCACACAGGACCAGATACTGCTCAACATGGGCTACTTGGTAAAATGGTTTTGACATAACAATGGAGCCTTTAATGGTTTGTAGGATTTTAGCTCATTAGTCCATTTTATGGCGTGCTCTAGTTGGGACTCAAGGAGCTAAATATGATCGTCCTCATTATGTTGTCTAGTAAAATCATGGGACGAAATTTCACCTTGGGCTTTGGCATCTTATTGATGTAGCTCTTAGGAAAATCTTCAGGTAGTTTTTAGGTTCTTTTGTTAAACTTTACGATGTCCTTTATGAGTTGTGCCGTGTCTTTCTCCACATACTTGATGACTCCAGAATCAATGGTTTCTGATCTGGTAATAGAATTGAATGATATAATTAGATTTATTTGATAGGATGGAATACATCCCCTATACTTTGAGATGACAGATTAACCTGTTCAAGGGCCATCTGTAAGGCACCTTGAGTATTAATTTATTGATGGAGTTAATTGTTATGGACTTTTTAAAAATGAACGTTATGATAAAGTGCTGGGTGTACAAATTGAATGATATATTGGGAGTTTGCACTTTAGACTGTATGTCGCTGGGAGAGCACTAGATTCACAACTAATTTGAGAGTCCTGTCTAAGGAAGATGCCCTTTTTAAGTTTGATCTTTCTCATGGGCTTATAACACCTTTAAGTAGGTCTCAAACCCCTTCATTTAATTTTTTGTTAGACGTTGAGATTCTGTGATATCCATTGGATTTTCCTGTAAATTCTTCAAATATGACCATGGGCGGAATTCCCACCTGGTCATATTTTTCATCATTGTTGGTATTTAGACAGTTGGTAAGTTCACTGGTGCATTTTACCATCCATTATCACAATAATATGATTGAAGGAGAAATTTTAGTCTAAACTGCTAGAAATTTATTGAGGGGATTTTTTTAAACACCTATATAAAAATAAATAAACTGGAACACTAGTAAATATTGGGTTTAAGGTTTTTATTATATTAATTGGAGGGGCAAAAATGGAATTCTCTTGATGATTCACTGCTTAGTATTAAAAATGATATTGAGGCTAAAGTGATAATGCTGAGTAATTCAATTTAGGCTACAAAAGCAAAATTAGAAAATGTGTGGCTTCAACCTATTAGAGCTCTCAAAACCACCTCGCCATAATGGAACAGCCAATGGAGGGTTGATAGTGGGTAGGAAAAATCCATGAGGCAAGGATTTATTATTTTTGTCAATCACCATGGGAAAAATATCAACACCTTGTGGGACTCCCTCCAAGCCTATAAAAGGGGTGGTCTCCACTTAGATGTTTAAACTGAACTTCAGAGGGGCTGGGAAAGAGCCTAAGTATGACTTCCCATAATTCGCCGTGGGTTTGGCACAATTTTATTAATTAAAATCAAATGATTTGGCTAAGAAGTTGGGGAAATAGAATTACCTTAATTTGAGGGGTTCCACAGAGAATTGGCCAGGATTTTTGGCTAACATTATTGTTCTTTAAACTCAAAACGCTCTTCTCACAATATAAGATTCATAATTGTCTGACATTATCCCCTTCAAGCGTAATTGGAGGTGAATAAAGGTGTAAGAACTGGCCATAAATCCAGTTGATGGTAGTTCCAGAAGCAATTGATTTGATGGAGTATTCATCCCCTCGCTTATATGTGATTACAAAAGGTCCCTCCCAGATTGACCCAAGCTTCTCACTCCTAGGAGTGATCTAATTGTGTAATACAGTACCAATTTGGATACTTGGAAAGAAGGGATAAGGCCTGACTCTCATTAGCAGCTTGGCCTTCTTTCAAGACGGTCTTTGCTAAGTTAGTCATAGCCTCTGATTGTAATTTGATAATGTGCTGGGCTAACTTTTTCATGGCATGGTCAGGTTCAGCCCTGTCAGAGAAAATATATTTGGCTAATATAGCCAGCACCCCAGGTTCTCACCCAAACAACACATGAAAAGGGGACATTTTAAAGATGCGATGATAACTAATATGTTAGGACAGGAGCGCTCTGGGTAAGTACAAATTACATTGAAGAGAGTCTGAATTGGCCATTTTTCGTAGTATAGAGACCAAGGTTCCATTAACTCTTTCTATAGCCCCATTTGTGGATAGGTTGTAGGTGTATGAGAAGAGTTTCGAGCTACCATGGAGGTTGCGAGGAGCTTTACCACTTGGGAGGTAAAGTTTTTACTATTGTCATAAAGGAGGACCTGGTGGCAACAATTTCAAGTGAAGATATACCGATGTAAGAAGGTATCCATGGCTTTGGCAGTCTGAGCCTGGAGAGCAAAAGCTTCAACACATTTTATGAAATAATCAATTTGACTAAGATATAATTGTTATTGCCGGTGGTCTAAGGTAGAGGACCAACCACATCCAAATTATGGTGTGAAAGGGTTGTTGGGGTGTAATAGGTTGGTATTGATAACGGGTCTTGAATCTGGATTGCTTTTTACAGGTCAGACAAGCATCCAGGACTTTAGTTATGGTCTTCATGATGCCCTCCCAGTAGTAGCTTTCTTTTACCCATTCATAGGTTTTTTTTACTCCGCCATTCCCGCAATAGCGTGAGACTCCAGGATCAAAGGGACTCGTTCTGATGCCCAGAGATAGGAAAACTAGTTTACCACTACTTTTTTTGTACAGCTTTTCACTCCACATCTTGGTGTTGTTGGAGTGCCGAGCTAGCACCTTCTGTAAAGGTTCATCCTCATCATCCCATGCTTTAGGCGTCAACAGGAGGTCATGTAACTATTGGCTTTACTATTACTAAGTGAAGAACAGGCAGACACGTCAACCCATCAAAGTTCATATGGCGTGTTCCTTCCTGGTTCTCAATAGTCATTTCAAAATGCTGGTTCTTCAAAGCCCAGTGAGCCAACCGTCCAGTGTTATCTTTCATATTCTGCAACCACTTTAAGGAGGCGTAATTGTAACTACTTTGAAGGACGTCAAATATAGGAAAGGGCGGTAATACTTTACAGCCAAAAGGACAGCGAGACATTACTTTTCAGTAACGCTATAGTTGCGTTCAGCTTTTGAAAGCATCTTGATGGAGTAGGAAACGGGATGATCATCCCCATGCTCATCCAATTAAGCCAAGGTAGCTTAAAAGCATAATTGGAGGCATCTGTGAACAACATAAAAAGCTTTCCATTGTCAGGGTGGCGGAGGATTGGCCTTGTATTACCTTCTTCAGGGTTTCAAACGCAACTCTTTTCTCAGCACCCCAATGGGTTGGAGTGTTCTTATCCAAGAGATGTACGAGGGGCTCACTGAGCTGGGCGAACTTGGGGAGAATTGATGGTAATACCCCATCATGCCTAAAAACACCTGGATATCACTAAGGGTTTTGTGTGCAGGCTTCTTGGCTATCTCTTCAACCTTGTCTGGTAGAGGTTGAATCCCATCTTTAGAGATTGTGTGCCCAAGGAAATCCAGCTTTCTGGAAGAAAGTATATTTTGATGGCTTCAACTTAATGTTAGAAGCCCGAAGGTGTTGAAATACTCCTTATAGGTGTGTTAGGTGCTCTTTGAACGTTTTGGAAAAAACTGTTATATCATCCAGGTAGAAGATCACACAGCTCGGTTTCAGATCCTGTAGGATGTGAACCATTGCCCGCTGAAAAGTTGCAAGCGCATTGCACAACCCCTGAGGTAGCCGAGTGGGTTGGAACAGGCCTTCACTTCAGATAAGGGATTACTTCTCTTGATCCTGCGGAGAAAGGTCCATCTTCCAATACCCATTAGCCAAATCCATAGTGGAAAAGAACTTGAATCCAGAGAGTTGGGCCAAAGTGTCAATAATATAGGGTTTAGGATAACTTTCCTTCTTTGTGAGATTTCTCAGTTTTTGGTAGTCCATAACTACCCTATGACCTCCATTTTTCGTTTATTAGTAGAAGAGGGGACGACCAAGGGCTTTGGGATGGCACCAGCAACCTAGAGTCCAAAAACTGTTTGAGCTCCGTCCTCATCTGTAGCTCCTCAACTTTGGATTTTAGTATGGTTTGGATTGAATGGGACAAAAATCTCCAACGTCAATAGTGTGAGTCCAGCCCTTCATGTGCCCATAATCAGTATCAGAGTTAAAGAAAATGTTGCTATAGGCCTCAAGTAGGGTGTGGACTTTGTCAAGCTCTTCTGGGTTAGCTCCTCAGGGATATGGAAGGTAGGTAGGGTACATAATGATTGATCAGCGGGTAAGCCCATATCCGCCATAGACCTAATACAGTGAACTTGCTTGATGTCCTCAATGGGAATTAGCAGGCCTCTTCCAATCTCCTGATGCTTTTTTATGACCATGCCCATAGGGGTGAGATTCCCCAGCAGAAGATTGATAGGTGGCTGATAGGCTGGATCTAACACGCCATTTTATACTCAGAGCTCTAGAGGACTAACACCCTCAATGCTAGTTAGATGCAATAAGCAGTTGTGGGAATTCGCAGTGTAAACTTGGTGTCAGCTACCCTTTGTTCAACTGCCTTAATTTTACCTCTCCAGAAGTATAGAACTGGATACCCTCTAGAGCATCTACTGATTTGTGAAACATTTTTGTATTTCTGCCTACTGTGGTGTAGTGCAAGGATAAGGCTGAGGAGGAGTACACCACTGTGCAGGCGTAATCTTTTTTTGGTAAGCTCATCATTAGTAAGAATCAGAGGGACCTCATAGTTAAGTAGGGAGAGATAGCCTGCTTCAAGTTAATGATATCTTCATACTCTATCATAAACTGTGTACCAATGAGTAGATCATAGGTATTGTTAGCCAAGGCCACCCTGGGGGCTAACAAGATGAGCTTTTCAAATCAAATGAGCAGAGAAGAGTATGCCCCAATAACGCATGTGTTGGAGGGATCAGCAGTACCCAACCCTTGGGTGTAGTTGAGGTCAGAAGCCAGATTAATATTTTTGATGAGTTTGGATGATACAACATTCACAGTGGATCCTGTGTCAAGGTAGCTGTGCCCCGTACTACATTGATGTCAACCTCCAAAATTGTTAAAGTTCGACCCAAGTTGGGGAAATAGCTAGGACCTCCTCTTTAGAAGGAGAGTAGAGGCAAGTTGCTGGGCAGTCTCAGGGTATTTCTATTGGATAGACTGAAGAGTATGGAAACACTGAATAGATTGGATCAGCGTAGCAATGAGCTGGGTAGCGTCACTGGCAGTGTCAATAACCTCAAACCCCCTCAGCACTTGATGAATAAGTATGGCGGGGTATCCTAGCCGCATATACTCTTTCTGGGTTCAATCTTTCAAGTACCTCCACTTCAATTGGGGCTTCTAAGACATAATAGCCAACATCTTTACAACCCCCTTCAGATTCATTGTCAGAAGGGTTACCAATACATGTCAGGGAGCCCATAGATTGTAAGGTAGCTTCAGGGCTTCTCTTATTTCAGGTTAAACCCTTGGATTGCTCATTCACCTTAGTACCTTTTGGGGGAGGCGTTGAAATTGTAATGGCTTGGAATTTAGACTTTTGAAGTGACAGGTTTGGGCTTCCCCATGACCCCAGGTTTTAGACTAAGGGCAGCCAGAGAAGATGCCAAGTGGGATAGAGACAGTGGCTTGGAGGGACGTGAAAATTGATCCACCTTAGAAGACCGCTCTGAAGAGAGGTGGGATTAGGGCAAAGTGATAACTGACTTCACAAGCTGAGCTTTAGGAACTGGTGCTGGAGGAAAGCGTTGACCCATCGCTGCTAGTACCCTTTGGCTATCATCACATGGTAAAGGATCATGTTGCTGCAGTTACAAGGGAGCAGGTTTCCAGAGGGAGACAGCCATAGAAGAGGCAAGAGGGGTTAAAATAGATTCTTGACTTGGAGCTCTCTAACGTAAGGTCAAGTTCATGAAAGTCAGCCACCCCTAGCAGAGCCTCATTAACATCCTATAAATTTTTAGAAGGTGCGCTTGACGGCAGAGATGTACATCATCAAAGAGGGATGAGACGCCAATCAAGCAAAAACAGCAGTAATATAATCATTGAGAGGAAACATTTTTGGAAAGCAACAGAGGTTAAGATTTACTATAAAAGCACTCAACAAAAGAGGTGATAAATTCTCCCTCTTTCAGATGAAGGCACATAAAGGCCTAGTTTTGCCATTGCAAACTCTGCTTGGAACCAAATTCTTCAAGAAGCGCTTTCTTATCCTCCCCCCAAGTGCTGAAATTGACCATATTGGGGACCATTATTTCTTGAGATATATGACTCAAGCAGGGAAGGATGTACTGGATTTTTTGATGGTCAGTTGCTCTTTCATCGCAGATGCATAAACGTAAAAGAAGGAGGCAATACTGCCCTCACCAGGTATGAACGTGTCTCTGGGAGGGGGTTTTAAATTATAGTGGAGGCCCCATGAGGGCCTTGAGGAGGGCGCCGCTCAAGCCTTTTAAGGCGAGACAAAGCACTGGCTAGTTTTTGTTCTAATTCAACTAGCTGGGACTCAGTGGAAGCAAGGAGGTTGTGATGGTAATCCATCCACCAGCCCGCATTTCTTGAGCAATTATTTTGTGGTTTACAGGCCACCCTGTAATGAGCACCACTTGTTGGGGTTCAAGCGGTTAGAAAGCTCGCTGGTGCATTTTAACATCTCAATTACAACAATATGATTGCAGGAGAAATATTTTTCTCAAATGTTAGATAATTTCTTGAGGAGAATTTTTATAAAACAGTTTTATAAAAAAATATACTGTAACAATATTAAAAAATGAGTTTTCAAGAATTTTATCATGTTAATTGGGGGGGTAAAAAAAGGAACTCTCTTGATAATTCACTGTTTAGTATTAAAATGATATCAAGGTTAGAAGTAACAATTCTGAGTAATTTTGATTAGGATACAAAAGCCGAATTAAGAAATATGATTTTTGACATACCAGAGCTCTCAAAACCACCTCGCCTCAATGGAATGACCAATATAGGGTCAATAGTGTGTAGGAAAAATCTGTGAGGCAAGGATTTAATAAATTTGAGCCAATCACCATGGGGGAAAAATATTTGCACATTTTGGAACCCCCGCCAAGCCTATAAAAGGGGTGGTCTCCACTTAGGTGTTTGAACTGAACTGCAGAGGGACTGGGGAGGAGCCTAAGTATGACTTCCCATAATTTGCCGTGGGTTTGGCACAATTTTATAAACAAAATAAAACGATTTGGCCAATAAGTGGGTGGAATATAATTACCCCAATTTGAGGGGTTCCATTAAGAATTGTTCAGGGACTTTTGTCCATTATTAATATTATTTAATTCCAAAATGCTCTTCTCACAATATTGGACTGTAATGTCTGACTATCAATTCCATTGTGCACCCAGAGTGTTACACTTTTGATATATTATATTTTATGATGCAATCAAATAGGTACATGTATCTTTAAGCGTCAGCTGAGCCCCTGAAGTGAGCTCAGCCTATAGGTAGTTCATTTTTATGGCTTGATGGTGCTATGCTTAAGAAGCCTATCAGTCAATACTTGGAGCAGTCTAAGACTCACAGCAAGTATTAAATATATCTTTGAGGATGCTTGTCACCTTTAGGTCCTGTCAGCTAGAGTAAACATCCTATGGTAAGCTTTGTGATAGGAATTATTGAAGTCAAGTACCAAAAAAGAGATATAAATACCTTGATTTAATTTTACTTTAGTATTGAATAGGGGTTTCTATACATTACACTTAACAATATAAAGCACATAAGAAAAAATATTTAGAATTGATGAAGAGAGTAATCAGGATGGGAGGCTATTGATAAGATGATGCATTCAGATTATACAATGACATTGTAGCATATTTTTGATAGGTAAAATATAATTTAAATGAACCAAATTATATGAGACTTGGTATCACTTAGTTCAGGCAATAGGAAGATTCTTGATACTTATCTTTTTTGAGTACATCTTAATTTGATACCTCAAATGTCACCTGATGTTGTAATCACCTGACATTGTGATAATTCTTTGCCTCGGCTAGTCAGGACTTTGTTTTGGGTTATTTTGGTCTCAATTCAGTCCGATGGAGACTTCCTATTGTCAAAATTGAAACTTACTACTATCTTTTTTCTATATAGTTGATTAGAAGGAATTCTTTAACCTTCTTTTCAGATCAAAGTGTCATCTCTCTCTTAGGATTTAAATAGCAATGTTCTTCCCATCATATCCAATACTCTGGTATTTTACAGTCACATTATGAGAAATGAGATTTGTACTATTATCAGATCTAAAGCCTTTGGGTTATTATATTGGTTGGATAATTGCATATGCAGAAAAGAGGCGGTAGTATTATCTATTGCAAAAAATATTGAAAGTGACATCTGACCGTTCTGTAAAATGATTAACAGTGAGAATAACTATTGGTTGCCATACATTGTAGTTGGTAAAAGCTCAAATACATTGATACTAACATTGGCAAAAAGCTGAGTTTGGACCTACCATTTATGATTAAAAATCAAGCAGAAGGACCATGCTTGGCACTCAAGGCATAGTCAATGAAATTATTATAAAAACTAATAATGCTGCCCAATAGCATTAGTTTTTAAGCTATTGGTAGGTCTTCTGAAAAGTAAATTGTCCAACATTGATATGCATTTCTGTTATAGTAGAAATCCTGAACAATGTGTGCATAAATGGTAGTCAGGCTGTTAAGACTTTTTTAGAAGCCCTTTTTTGATACAAGTCTTGTTGGACATCTATTTTAGTCTCTCTTGGATGCCAGGGGTCCCTTAGTCCCATACCTCAGGTCATCCAACTAGTTTGTAAATCCAGTCTTCCTCAAAATCATATAATTTTATATGGGTATTTGGGAAAGGCAATAAGAGTTCTTATGCATAGCTCCCATACAATAGAACATGGAGAAATTGTATACTTTAATTTAAGAGTCCATCAAGCAAGTTTCCAAAAAAATCTGCATCCATTGAAACCATCTGAGCGTGGCATGATTGGTTATAATAGTGAAGCGCTTCCATATATAGAAAATGTAAAATAGAAATGCTTATAGCACAATGTTTATTTGAGTTCACTATTGCTGGAATTCCTACCTGCCTAGGTCAGAGTCTTGCTGAAGTAGGAAATGTAGCAATTGACTTTATTTGAATTAAGTTGTGATAGGATAGCCCCAACTGCATCATAGCTCGCGTGCATGAGCAGCATGAGGGATTTCTTAAACTCAGGGTTACTAATATAGTGACAACATGAGGGTATTCCTCAGTGAAGTAAAGGCCTACTTTTGATTTTCCTTTCAATGAATATGGAACTTGTTACAGAGAGATAGCCTGAAGTTTTAGTTATAACAGACAAGTAAGGGATTAATTGTCAGTAGTAAGCAATTATCTTAAGATATGCTTGTATCAAGCATAAGCTGTTTAGCTAGATTCTTTATGTTACTGTAATATTGCCTGGTGATAGTCAAGTCCCTTTTTGAGTAACCTTGTGACCAAAGAGCTTCATCACTTATTTAAACTTGCAATTGTTGGCTTGCGCTTTAAAGAGATTACTTGGATTTATTCAAAGATCTCTTATAGATGTCCTAGGTGTTTATTGAAAGTAAAAAACACCATAACATTGTTTAATTAGACCAGTATGCAAGAAAACTTGAGGTTTCCAAAACATGCCATTAATAGTCCTTTGATACTGTAAGTCCAGAGAGGGAGCATCCCCTGAAACTCAACTGCGAGGGCTTCCTATTCCACAAAAATAAGGGGGTGAAGAAGGCGGCCATCCCACTCGTGACCCAAAGAGATTTTTCCCAAGTGGTGGACGAAAGTTATATAATAGTGTACCCCATCAATTTTCCCCCTTTCCTCTTTACTATACCACATAAGATTTGGTGCAGCGGATCAGGGGTATGTGTGGAGTTGGTGGCGGTGAGAGGCCACCATCATAGGTAATGTGGTAGCATCTCTCCCCCTAGAAAATCTCAGAGCCTGATGAGGTGGCCATTAGATTAAATAAGTTTGAGGTAAAGCAGAATTGAGCTGTTCATGATACAATCAGGCTCAAAGCTCCGCCAGGGTGTTTCCCTTCCACTAAAAGAGGTGGGTCTAATCCCAGTGAGTTCTAGAGCGCTTAATTCGTTTGTTACTCAAAGGATCGCTCCTATGAGGCCTGGCCATGGTCACAACCATTTGCCTTCAGACAAAGCGTCGCCAATCTGCCAAGAAAAATTGCACTGGGAGATAAAATTTAGTAGCAAAATTGAAGTGAGAGTCAGCTGGCCAGCGGGAGATTATTTTGGATCAAATTAATTAAAAAATCCTGATCTGCCAGAATCAAATAGGATTGGACTACCTTCATTTCAATAAACTTATATTTCACCCCAACCCTTAGCAATTAATACAATCTCTTCCACAGGTACAGTTGTCAGTCAATTTTCCAATTTTTTGTTTAAAACCCAATTTCCACTTAAAAACTTTAGTGAAATTTTACCTCTTATTACAGAGTTTGCGCACTGAGTGCCATTTACCCAGTTTATGAAATAACTGGGCCATAGTGGCCATCATCACCATGTTGCTGCCTTTCTCCTTGAATGAATATATAGATTAAGTGGTCTCTTGGGGATATCCCCACTTTTGGACACCGTTTGGAGTCAGGATGCACCACTTCTTGTTGGAGATTAGTTCTCCTCAATGGAAGAATTTTGTGACTTCTCTTTGCTATCACCAACTCGTGGCGCCACAGCGAATTCAGGGCCCCCTGTGGGCCCAAAAGAACTGACATCGGCGAATTCTGTGGCCACCGCAGTGGCAATGGCTTTGTTGTTGATAGGTAAGGTGGTAATGGTGATATTCAGCTGTTGTCCCACAATTTTTCTCTTCTCACTCAATATCAGGTCATATGGCCGGCTATTCCCCTGGCGTTATGGTTTGCATTATGGGTGTTCATATGCACAAACTTGCAGGCTAGTCTCAATTTCGTTATACAGCTCCACAACAGACACATTTCATGGGCATTGCGTAACCCCTGAAAGTTTCATCAGCAGAATCATCCTTCAATGAAATCAAAGAGCACCTATGTTGGCCCTTGGGCGCTAAATCCATCTGCTATACCCACTGGTAAGATTTATAGCATAGAGTTGGCGGGCTCTGTCAAGAATATATACCAAATAATGATATGAGTCTGAGTCCAGTTATTCTTTTTAGTTGCCAAATCAAGTTTTCATTAGTCCATAACAACTTTCTGAGCCCCATCTTCTTTATGCTCAAGCAAGAGAGGCGAGGTTCAAGGGCTTAAGGAAGCACCAACCGTATCAACTTTGATAATTGCTTAGCTAAAAATCAGATTAATCCTCTTCTACTTTACTCTTCTAATAGTGCCGCGCTCAGTTGGGAGAACCTGCTCTCATTTCTACGTTATGTAAAACTCCTTTCATTTTGACAAAAACATATGTAGAGTTCAAGAAACTTTTAGCATATTCCTTTAGTAGCTTATCAAATTTCTTTACTTTTTACACTAGATAACTCCATTCCAACCAAAGTTTCCAAAAGAGCCACCATGGTAGGAATCTCCAATCCAAGTCTGCAAAGGCTTTAAATATTAAACAATAGTGATCTCATCAATGTGTAGTAGCCTGACGTAAGCTATTAGTGTTATAAGTCCCACCATCCCAGAGTCGTTTTCATGGCTGAAAAAATGACATAATCATGGGGACCAATACAAGGGACAAAGCTGCATATCAAAAGCCAAGAAGGTGAAGTTGGCTGGCCTCCCTGATCTCAAGTATACCTTGGATCAATGCTGGGTGGAGGCGAGGTATGCCCAGGTTGGTCCCAGGGATGCTAAAGAAGTTTGGCCCTGCATAATAGCAGGTGAGTTAAAACGACTCAGCTTTTTTGTTAAATAAAAATGGTTCACTTTGGTAATTAGGTGAACGGGGTCTCAAAACCCATTTGGTTTTTGAACTTTCCAGCTCAGGTCAGCCGCTTTTATAATCAATTACCCAATTTTGGTCGATTACAAATACAGAGTCTTGCCTGATGGAAGCGTGCACCTATTGGTGCGCCTTGGCTTAGACCTGCTTACTTCAATTAATTGTTTGCCTGAAATCCCTTAAATATCTTATGTCGAGACCAATCTCTCCCATTGGTCAACTTCCCTTACAATAAACTCCCCAATTAGTACACCTTTTTTTATGCTTATGTTATCTTGGATGTTCCTGTGTGTGAACCTCTTTGAGGAGGTCTTACACAACATTAACCATTTAATTTTAAAGATGCTAATTCTATCTGCTCATGCACCGTTGGGCTGCCCAGGTTCCCTCCAACCTCAGATGCCTATATTTTACCCCTGCGTGAACCATGTTGCTTCCTTTTGGTTCCTACTTCTAATTATAACCTTAGTCTCCTTGAGTTACTCTATCTCATACACACTCTGCTGGGCTCTAGTAACTTTTGTACTATTGACTAGTTCCCTGACGTTGGCCCTGTGCACCAAGCACTACTATGCTGGGAACAGGAGAGTTATTGGCAATCTCCTTACAGTCATCAGTCAAGTTGGCTAATAGCACAGAGATGAGACCAGCATATGCAAGATAAAGAGCTCCGGGGATTGTTAGGATTTTTTATTGAATGGTTGTTGACCACTCAATTTAGTAGGTTCTCATAAGAATAGCCACATAGACCATATTATTGGTATTAAATTGCGTCTTTATAGTATCAATTATAATTTGAGTAATTGTAAAGACGTTTCTTCTGCCCCAAATACCACATGTGGTGGCAGCCGCACCTGGGGACCTCAGATATAGTATTCAGTTTTATCAATCTTACCATACATTATGAGTAAAAAGGTTCAGGACATAATACCCTCATTGTTATTCTTTAATGTTTTTTATTTACTAAAGAAATATGGGTACCTCATTAATAAACAAGAACTCTTCAGTGTTAAATCAACACATCACATTTACAAAAATACAAGGTTTCTAACAATAAAACATAGCACATCGATGAATCCCCCCCTTGGGTTGGGACCATCTAGTACTAAAAAAAACATAGCTATGGTTATTAAGAGCCACAGCCAAGATGTCCATGATTTTTTGTCAAATTAGAGGTGAAACGCAGAGTAGGCCCTAATTGATCTTGTTCATTTAGGGTCCATGGTTCTTTAGGCATATGATGTGGAAAATCAGGAGATATTGATTCTTTTTTTGATGTATATGATATAACATATAATGGGATCTGCTATCATTAACTGAAAGCATTGAGTTCTTGTAAACCTTGACAGCAACCCTTATTAACAGGCTCTTAAATTGAATGGGCATGATAGCGACATGGTCAACTCAGCATAAGAAGAAAGAGCAATTTAAAGATACTTTTTACTGAAAATAGATAATTTTTGGGTCATTCTTGTAAGCGGGTCTCAGGAAAAGTAAATTTAGAAGTATGATTGGATAGAACATGTTGAAATTTTCAGCACAAAGAGCCACTTTCTTCATTATTGGATCTCTTTTTCCGCCACCTTGGCGCATCTTTGCCAATTTTTTTAAAAGTGTGGTGTCATCCTTTTCAATAACTGAAAGTTGGCAGATAATTCTTGATTTAATAGCACACACTTAAGGTCTACTTGAAGGTCTCTGCGAAGTAGGGACTTTGCTTACTGTAGATGGGGGTATTTTCTTAGCTATTTTGATATCTGGTGCGCGTAAAGTTCTTCTTGAACTCTTTCATGTGTAATTGAATATCAGTACATGACTCAAGGGCATAGATTATAGCAGTGTTGGCGTCTAATGAAATAGTATTTTATTGGTTATAATGTATGAGCAAGTGTGAAAAATTGGCTAGAAAAATCTGAAAGTATTTACCATGTACTAAGGCGTATTTCCTTAAAGTATTGCTTCTATTTCTAGAAATGGTTTGATCACTATCAAACTCACAAACTAAAGCAGTCTTGGCCTGCGCCCAGGTTTTCAATCTTGTATATGCAGGGTCATAATTTATCTTTCTTCACCGCAGAGACAGTAATGGATTTGTTTCAATTTTTCTGTTGGAAGCCTCTTTCATCAACTTTTATAAGCATTGAAAAACAACGCGATACTTTACTAGCTAGGGATGAATCTCTTCTTAAAAATAGGCTTAAAACTTAAACCAGAGGTGATTTACAGGGCACAAAGAGATGGCGGTGAACCTTGGCCTATCTTGGAGGCTACCATTTACACATACTTGCAAGGAGCTTTTTGGTTGAATTGTTGTTCTACTCCTACCCTGTCTCCCCTGTAATCCATTCTAGCATTAGCCAAGGATAGCCATATTGGCTTTCTGTTCTATTTGTGCCTTAAGGACTATATATCGACTTACTAATTGGTATCAGGGCTTTTCAACCGCTAAATTGATCTCTAAAATTAAAACAGGTCTGCTCTGATTTATTAAGCCAGTTATCAGGGATTCTGGTAAGTGAATAAGATATCAAGCTTACCAGTGAGTCTTCAGGGTAAGAGTAGCTACACTAAGGCTTCCATCAGGACGAATACCACATCCTCATACTATCACTTCCAACAGTTTCATAGTGTCTCAATCATCCACACCATTTCTCTTGTCCAAGTGTCGTTTTCGTCTTCAGTATAAAAAGTGCAAATATGAGAGGCAAAGGTGCTCTTCAAGATCCTGGGATCCTTCCACTCCATCAGGGCCCTAGGACTCATATGCCCTTCTTGTAATTGATGAGGTTCCCAAGACCTTGCTTGCAATTCAACATAGCGCAAAATTGAAATTAGAGAGTTTCTGTTTGGGAAACGACAAATAAATTTTAGACTGGCCTGCCAGTCAGGATGCAAAAGCAATCAAAAGGCGATCCAGAATGCTAGGGGCATTTCCACTCAAAAAACGTTTAAATTGGCTGGGAGATGATTGACAAAGGAGTGCTAATAGGCTACAAATATAATGAATAACCTGGAGAAGAACCAAGCTGTTTCAGCCTCAATACCAATGACCTGGGTGTAGGGAGTTGCGAGATCAGATAGATTAAGAGAGGCCTTGACACAATAAGCCTAATTGAACGCAAAGGGAACCAAAGTTAGTGAATGAATAATATGATCCAGTTAATACAAGGCCCATGGGGCCACATTGTAGATGTCATGGGGTTTGGCAAGAAAAGTTGAACTTTAATAAATAAATAGATAAATTCAGGTGCAATAAAATTTTTCTGAATTTAAATCAAAGAATCAACCTTCAATTTCCTCAGTGTGTTAGTACTTCTTAAATATTCAATTTACTTTGAGGGAATAGCTTAGAAAAGCACAGGATTGGGGCCCTCAAGATTTAGCCTAACCTGGAAAACTTTGAGTGAGAGAGGGGAGAAAAAAACATAATTTTAACTAACTTTAAAATTATTGACAGTGGGCTGAGTTGCTGTTGGTTTGTCTTTAGATGCCTAAATGCAGATATGCCGCAGTTTCAACAATTATCACAATAGTGTCTCACCCAACAGGCAATGTGAACCTCCCAGGGCCACCCCACATAAGGGTGGTCCCAAGAGGTCAGGAATGAGTTTGAAACGCCCAACCAATCCGCTCCCATTTGTTTTGGCATCCATTTGGCCAAGTAGGATTCATCAAATGGGGATTTTGTAATTTTATGGGAGGGTTATGAACTGATGGCAATTTTTGACAATGGCCCAGTGCCATTGGTGAGCTTTACCAAAGATTTGATCTTGGATGCTTTCTTCATTGAAGGTACATGCCCATTAGGCCTTGTTCCCAATATTTTAGGGAGGGCTTCAAACTTGCAACAATTTTTAATGATGGCACATAGCCATTGGTTGATTTTACCAAATCTTTGCCATTTACTGTTTTTTCATATAATTGCACACGCTCATTGGGCTTTGATACCAATGGTATACAACTGCCAACTTTTAAGGCCAAAGATTCATTGCTGCTAATTGCGTTTGGCCCCTTTGCCCCAAGTGGATGCTGATTCTTTGCCAACTTGCTACAGTTTCCTTAATTCACCATATTAATTCTTCAGACGTAAGAACTGAGGTTGAGGACAGGGTCTTTAAGCAGTAACCCACTGCTCGTCCATCACATGAGCAAGGTCGCCCTGGGTGATGAGGGGGCCGCCGGTCTTCTTGGTCCCTTCTTAGATGGGAAAGAGAACACCCCCTGATTCAAATGGAGGGGGCGCTCCCCCGGACTTACATTATTCTTCCCTTTTGCCAAATGGAGGGGGCGCTACCACCATGAAATTGAGAAAGGGCCACATTCTTATAGGCCTTGGGCAACTTAATCGCCATTAGCATAGCAGTTTTAGGGGGAGGGTTGGAGCATCTGAGTGGATGGCATGGAAAGCCTCAATGAGCTCTGAGAAGTTGGTACAGTCTTGCGCGCCAACTCAGCTATTTTTGTAGGCCAGATAACCTTTCCATGCAATTATGTAATGGATTGACTGGCATAATTGTTGATGGCCCGGATGCCCTCAACCTCAGCTTCCTCCACGCTCTTGATTACAATGGGCTCTGAGTCTGCTGGAATTTCCCTTGAGCGGGGACAGCTGAGAGACATGGAAGACTGGATGTTGCTTCCATTGAGGTGGCAATTTCAAATAAAAGGCATCACTTCCCAAATTTTCTTCCACCTGATGGGGGCATGAGTGCTTATTTTCAAAGTTACATGATGGCACCTGCATACACAAGTGCCACGTGTCAAGAATGACATGTGAGCTTACCTTTATTTTGTGCACTGGGAGCCTCTTCCAATCTGTAAATCATTTATAGTCTCTTAAAGCCTTAGTCAAGTGCTCCCAAACCAAGGACTGTGTGGCACAGATGTGCTAAGCGTTATTGGAAGCGGCTGATACCCCTAGGCTAAGGCAGGGACCAACTAAAAACAATAGATTATATCCCAAGATCGCTTCATACAGAGAGAAGCCCATGGACGCGTGTGTTTCATCATTGTACACAAACTGGGCAAGGGAAAGGTCGTCCGCCCAGATAGCTGAGCGGATGAAGCGTAGCACCGCAGGTACTGCTTTAAGATCTGATTTACTCATTCAGTTTTACCATCCAATTGTGGATGGTATGCGGTGGAGCAGCAGTGAATAAACTTCAAGATTGCCAAGAGATTATAAAAAACTGCGCTTTAAATTGGGGCCTGCAGTTGCTAACAAATTTTATGCAGGAGGCTGAACATCAAAAACACATAGTGAAAAAATGGGCGGCAGTTTATTTTGAAGTAAAAGTGGAGGAGCACAGGATAAACAGGGAGAATTTAGTGAAGTGGTTGATGACCACCATAACTGTTGTTAACCCCTTGGAGCTGGGTAGCTCAACTATGAAGTCCACAGACACTGATGTCCATGGCCCCTCAGCCTGCTGCAAGGGGTGAAGAAGACCATTCCTACTGGACTGATTAAACTTGGCCCACGCGCAAGTCACACAGTTAGTAATCTACGCTGAACCTCTTTTGACAATCCTGGTCAATTGAAGGTACTCTCTACTAAACTAAATGCATTTCTTATTCTCTAAGTGTCTGATTGCCAGGGAATTGTGATGAGCATGAAATACTATGGCTCAGAGAAGGGAGGAACTCACACCCACGACCTAAACTGAATGAGCCCCTCTGCCAAAGAATATAAGGAATACTTGGAAGCTGGGAGGGACAAACACTCCATAAGTTCCATCCCCTCCGCACATGCCAACTGCGCTGCTAAGACCCATGACACCAAAGGCGCATCTGAAGTTGAATATGCTTCTGAAACCATGGGAGGGACAATGGTCAAGATTTGAGTGGGGGAATGACTGTGACGAGATCCACCTTATATAATTTGGTTAGGCATAGTGCGGGATTACTACATAGAAAATTGGTAAGGACGTTCAGTGCTCCCTTCTTAAACTCATATTGTAAGTTAACGATGCACAAGTCCTTGTACGTTTGGGCCTGGCGGTGGCCAACTTCTGTGGCTTGTGGAAATATAGTAGTGCTTGGTGGTTGGTCCGCACAGTCAACTTGTGTTGAGCACCCTGTAAGATATCATTAGTGGGTCAAGGCCCACACCAAAGCTGCCAACTCCTTGTTATAGATGGCCCAGGATTGCTCAGTGAAAGAGAACTTGCGGAAAAAGTAAGCGACTAGGTGTTCCAACCCATCATGCTCTTGGAGCAAGACAGCCCCTACTGCGACTGAAGATGCATTGCACACTAAAATATAGGGCTTGGTGGGATCAGCGTGCTTAAGGATGGGAGGCGACAAAAACACCTTCTTAATTGAACTGAATGCCTGTTGGCACTTGGGCGTCCAGTGAAAGGGAACGTTTTTGCTCGTGAGAGGGTGGAGAGGAGCAGCCAGCTGTGAGAGCGTGGGGAGAAATTTACAGGATAAGATGGTGCTAAAAAAGTTTTCAATTGCCTCTGAGATTTTGGGGTTGGCAACTAATGGATGGCACCTAGTTTTCTGGGTGGGATGTAGTACCCATCTTTCAAGATTATATTACCCAAGAAGGTGACTTCTTCTTAATAAAATTCGCATTTTGACGGCTTGCAAACAGGCCAACCTTATGCAGGACAACCACTACCTCCTCTAGATCCTTTGCATGTTGTTTTGTGGAGGGAGAATGTACCAAGATGTTGTCAATTTATGCAACTGCGCAGGAAAATCTGAGATTCACTAGCATGATATTAATCATTCTCTTGAATGTTGTGGACTTGTTCTTCAGCATAAAGGGCATCACTCAAAATTGAAATATGCTTTGTCTTTTCAAGATAGTGGTAAGCCTTTCTTGACCTTCCTTCACCCAAATATGATTAAAAGCGTTGACCATATTGAGTTTTGAAAACACCCACGACTTTGCAATCAATCGGCCAATGGTTTGTTCCAATGGCAGTGGGTAAGGATAATAGACCATGATATTGTGGAGGTGTCCTTAATCCATGCAGGGACAAAATGAAAGATCAGCCTTATTGGCAAAGAAAGTGGGAGAGGCGACCTGGGAAGTCTCTTTGAACAACCAACCCTTCTTGAGCATGTCATCCAACCATGCTTTTAGGGCAGCCTCCTCCTCCACTATATGCAGGTACAGTGGACAATTTATGTTCACCACCTCCAATAATTTTCTGAAAAACTCAAATCAAATCCTACATGTGGGGGGAGGTGGTTAGCCTTGTCGAGTCAAAAATGCTCTGATAGCCCATCTACACAGCAGGAAAATCTGGCGGAAGACCTAAAGGAGATATGAGGGATGTAATTGTTGAATTTTGGTCTTCTTCAGATGGCTGGTTATTCTTCTACAGTATGATGGAGTTTTGTACATCTCTTGTATGATGACAATAGACTAGATGGTGACTATGTTTTCATTCTTGTCAAAAGCAGGCAGTTTTGCTGGTTTATAATTATCGCTTTCCCGTTCCTGGTTATCATGATTACTTCTTTGTTGACTAGAGCCAGGCGTACTAGGGCGCTAAGGCATTGTATCTCAGTTTGAGGTGTTAGGGTTGGTCAAAGAAACCATTTTGCTAGGCATTTGTTGATGTGGCCCAGCGTCCATTTCAGTAGTTATTTCTGAAGCTTCGTCTTCATAAAATTTGGAAGAATTTCCAGTCAAGTGGTTTGTAGCACACTGACAACGCCCATTGTCTAGAGCTCGAGTTTGATTATTGATTTTGTTTTCCCAATTGGCACAATTTTGGTTTTTTAACTTTAATTTCGCAATTTCCTCATTCAATATAGTAGCTTGTAATTGCAAGGTGGAAATCACTTGGTCCTTTTTTTTATTGCCTTCTTGCACTGGTTTAATTCTCCATGGAGATTATTGTTTGACTCATTAATAGCAGTAACATTATCACTGAGATTATTGATCTGTAGATTAAGATGACCAATAGAGTCTTGTTTTTTTCATTTTTCGCCCGTTGGCCCTCAAATTGTGTTTTCCAGTAATTGATTTTTCCTGTGTATTCATCCTTCATCTGCGAAATTTGGGTGCTCAGACATTGATACTGGTCACAAAATTCATCGTTATGGTTTAAATGCGCCTCTTGGACTTCATGATTAAGCCTCATGAACTCTGAAGCATTCATAGAAGTCTGAGTGATATTGCTAACCCAAGACTTGGTGACTCCTCTTTCCTCTAAGAAATTTTCAAAGATGGGATGCAATCTGTCAATTAGCTCTTGTGCTAATTCTGCTACCCAGTCAGTAGCCCAAGTGGCTAAATTGTAATTTGCCTCCAAACTAGAACGGACCTCAGTGAAGTTCGCTTCCAATTGCTCATTTAAACTTTGGCCCGCCTGGCTGGAGTTGCGTGATAAGTCACCAAATCAGTAATGGCTGCATGATAGCGGGTGATTGTCATCTGATAATTTCTGGAGGTGGTATGTACAAATTCAATAAAGTATTGGGCGATATTCTCTATCTCAATTGAATTGTTTCAGATCTGAGCTTCACTTAATTGATGATGAGCTAGATATCTCAACCACAACACATCTTGCTGTTATTGTCAATAAAAAGAATTGCTACTATTGTCCGCAGGCCCTTGTCCTATTTGATACCCTCTTAACAGCTGCTGTTCAAGACGTTCCAGCTCTTCAGGTGAAATGGGTTCATCAGGGTAGGTAATAATGGGTACATCCTCCCAATTAATCTGGGACTTAGTCATCTCAGTATTCCCAATGGACCCAGTAATGGTTCCGAATAATTGACTGTGATTGCTCCCCTGCTTGGCGTGGTCGCCATCTGCGTTCCCAGCCATGAGCGCCACTTGTTGAATTTTGGTCTTATCCAGATGGCTGGTTCTTCTTCTGCGGTATGGTGGAGTTTTGAGCGTCTATTGTAAGAAGACAATAGACCAGACAGTGACTATAGTTCAATATATAACTCCTTGGTAATAGCACTTTAAAGTTGTATTCTCATGTCGTTACTTGAATAATGGCTTGCTGCCCTGATCTTACTGATCCCAAGTAAATTCTCAACTAATACAAAGTAAAGTCGAGCAAAAAAAACTTACAAGTTAAACTATAAATTAGTGATAATAATTGAATGTTTTTTATTAGTATTAACTTGGAGATAATTTATGGGGTTCAATGTTCACCACATCTTAACCATGACGTCTCATCTTCAATGGCACTTGGCCAGAGGAACATGTAAAATGTTTGTTTGAGGGTATACAAATACTTTGACTCAGGGCATCTTACACAGCCTCAGGGTCAGTGTGTCAGGCGAACAGCTTGTAAGAATTAGACTGACCTGCCAGCCAAGGTGCCAGAGCACCCAAATGGCAAACCAGAATGCCCAAGGCACTGCTGCTGGTACAACAAGCATGAAACTGGCAAGGAGTTTTACCAATATCTGCCGGTGAGCCAGAATTTCATACAGGCACAAAATAAAATACCAGACGAATATGGCCATTAACCCTGAGGTGTATGAGAGTGCTAGCGGAAAAGGTGGTTTAATTCTCAACATATAAAACTAAATGTTTGGGGAAGGTTTTTGATGGAAAATTTAAGGAATAAAAATTGACCAACAATTTCTCAGTGTGATGTGATTGATTAAATAGTAGTTGATTTAGAGGGAAAACAAGCTGGGATCAGGTCCCACAAGTTCAACCTAACCAGAAAATTGTTCAGGAATGGGGAACAGATAATTTAACTGGGAACTGACATCAAAGAATTTGGCGACAGGCTGAGTCACTGTTGGTTTGACCTCAAACGTCCAAACCAAGGCTTGACTGCATTTCTGACAATTGGCGCAACAGCGTTTAGCTCAACAAGCAGAAGGAATACCCCAAGGCCACCCCACATAGGGGTAGGCCCATTTGTTTGGGAACAGGCTTGGGACACCCAACCTGCCCATGCTTGGTTGCTGGGCTGTTCGTTCAGTCAGTGGCGTTGCATATGGCGCAACGCCCAATTTGCCAGTGGGGAGCTTTGAGCCCTCGCCAATGGTGTCCAATGCTGTTACCTGCCTGTCAGGGATGATCCCTGACAATTTTGGGAGGGTAGTGATTTTCTCAATTTTCATGTTAACCAAATAGGAATTGTCAGGCATTCCAACCAATAGATTGGTCTTCATACCTTTTTCATCATTTGAAATCCAAACATTAGGCTGATTGCCGCTTAGTTCTGATTAATTTCATTTTGGCAATCTCAGTGCAGATTTCATTGATTCCCCATAACAGTTCTTCTAAGGTAAGTGTGGTTACTGGGATTAGGATCTGAAGCGGAAGAGCTGTTACCCAGTGCTCATCTACCACGTGAGCAAGATCGCCCTGAGTAATGAGGGGTACAGCCATCCTCTTTGGTGCCTTCTTTCTTGGTAACAGGAAAATGGCCCAATCAATGCTAGAGGATGTTCCCCAGGACTTACATTACCCTTTCCTTTTTCCAAGGGAAGGGCCCCACCATCGGAAAACTGTATGAGAGCCACATTATTGTGCGCCTTGGGTAACTTGATCCCCTTTACCATTGCAGGTTTTTGGGGAGGGCAGGGAGCATTGTGGTGGGATATGTGAAACGCTTCAACCAATTCCATACAGTTTGCACAATTGCGCGCCTTAACTAAACTGTTCTCATAAGCTGGATAACCTTTCTGAGCCACGAGATATTAATGGACTGTCGGGACTTGTGGGATGCCAGGATATTCTCCACCTCAGCCTCTTCTGCATCCTTGATAATTATCAGTTCAGGTTCCACAGGAACCGTACCCTTTGAAGGCAACAGCTGGGAAACATGGAAGATGGGATGCTGTTTCCAGTGAGCTGGAAGCTTCAACTGGAACACACCATTACCCAAGACCTCTTCCACCAAATGGGGGCCAGAATGCTTACTTTCAAATTTATGGGAAGGCATTTGAATACGTAAATGGTGGGTTTCGAGCATAACATAGGAACCCTCTGTTATATTGTGACCTGGGAGATGCTTACAATCCGTGAACCACTTGTAGTCATCAATAGCTTTGGTGAGGTGTTCCCGCACCAAGGATTGAGTTGACCAAATATGTTCAGCGTGATCTGCAGCAGCTTGGACCTCAGGCTGCAAGCAAGGTCCAACCAAAAATGAAGGATTGTAACCCAACGTCACTTCATAGGGTGAAAACCCTGTAGATGCGTGCGTTCCATTGTTATAAGCAAATTGAGTGAGGGGAAGATTGTTGGTCCAGGTGTTCTGTGCGGCCGCAGCATAGCAACTCAGGTACTGTTTGAGGACTTGGTTGACTCGCTCAGTCTGTCCATTGGACTGGGGATGGTATGCTGTGGAACAGCAGGGGATATCTTTAGGATAGATAGGAGTTCACTCCAAAACTGCGCTGAGAACTGTGAACCACAGTCACTAATAATCTCCTGTGGGAGACCAAACATTGAGAACACGTAATGCACAAAAAGGCGGGCAGTCTCCTCTGATGTAATCGTGGAATTGCAAGGAATAAAGAGGGAAAATTTTGTGAAATGATCCACCACCACCATCACCGCTGTGAACCCTTTAGAGCAGGGGAGTTTGACAATAAAGTCCATGGACACTGACATCCATGGACCCTCCACCTGCTGTAAGGGGTGTAAAAGACCATTTCTACTGGAGCAGTCTGACTTAGCTGAGCACAAGTAATGCAGTTGGCGATCCAAGCCGGAACTTCTTTTATCAAACCTGCCCAATTGTAGGTCCATTTGATCAAATTGATGCATTTTGTAAGTCCTGGGGAATTTCCCTGGCTGTTGATCAGGCCATTTTCCCATTCCTGAGTAAGAAGACACTGAAGAGGATGGCGGTACCTCTCATTACTCAGGGCAATCTCGCTCACATAGTAGATGAGCGGTGGGTAACATCTCTTCCGCTTCAGATTCCCCCTCCAGTACCCACACTTACCTTGGCAGAACTGTCATGGGGAATTAGTGAAATATGTGCTGAGATTGTCAAATTGAAATCAGTTGGATCTAATTTGAGTGGCAATCTGGCCAATGCCCAGATTGCAAATGGCCGGAATGGCATGAAGACTGAGGTATCAGCTGGAACGCCTGACAATTTCAATTCAATTAATATGTCGATTGAGCAAATCACCTTTCTACCAAAGTCGTCAGGGATCATCCTTGACAATCAGGCTATAGCATCAGGCGCCATCAACGAGGGTTCAAAGTTCCCTGTTGGCAATTTGGGCGTTGCAGCTGATGTGATGCTACTAACCAAACGAATGGCCCAGTGACCAAGCGCGGGTGGGTTGGGCGTCCCAAAACCATTCCCAACCAAATGGACCCGCCCCTATGTGGGGTTTGGCCTTGGGGGATTCCTGTTGCTCGTTGGGCCAAATGTCATCATGCCAACTAGCAGAAACATAGCCAAGCCTCAGTTTGGATGTTTGAGGTCAAACTGACAGTGACTCAGCCCACTGCCAAATTTTATGATGTCATTTCCCAAGGAACAAACCTGCCCATTCCCAATTAATTCACCGGTTAGGTCAAAATTGAGGGACCTGATCCCAACTTGTCACTACCCCAATTGACCACTATTTAATCAGTTGCGTAGCACTGAGAAAATTGTTGGTCAATTTTTCTTCATTTCCTTCTAATAAAATTTAGCCAAAAAACCAGAAAAAATTATTATCTCTTCTGACCACATCCCTGATGGCGTTTCCCTGGTGGCCTCTCAGTCCGTATACTAAATGGGCTCTACCAGTGCTCTTGGGCACTATGGCCCCCTCCATCATTGATTGGATTCAGCGAGTCCAATAATTTTGGCTCTACAACCCCATTATCATGAACTTCCAACAGCAATACATGGGAATCTTGTGGCCTTATGTCCACCAATTGCAAGAGATAATCTGTCTCCTTGCCACCCCGGTTGAAATGGCCCCATATGCTGAGGATCTCATTGAGACTATCTCTGTGATCCCACCCCCTGCAGCAAGACCTCCTGGGTCAGGAATGGGCTCATTGTGGTTTGTTGTCAGGATCATACTCACTATTGTGCTTCACAACAACTCGTCATTTCCCAATGCCTGGCTCCATATCAAGTCATTTGGTCAGTAATGCCTCTGGCTTTCTGGCTTGCTTTTTGGGTGCTTACGCATACTGACTGGCAGGCCAGTCTAAACTTCTTCTGCCATTTCCATGACAATTTATTATTACCAGATCATGATGTGCACAGATTACCTCAGTGCGGAAGGAGGGGGAACTCAAATGCATGACCAAGAATAAATAAGACCCTCCTTCAATGAGTATAGGGAGTGTTTATGCTTCTGGTGAGATAACTGCTCGACCAGCTCCACGCCCTCAGGGCAGGCCATTTGACTGGCTAAGACCTGAGCAACTAATGGAGCGTTGGGGGCTAGAGCGATGGAAGAAACAACAGGGGGGACAATTGACAGGATTTGGGTGGCAGGAATCATGGTAACAAGATCCACTTCCTCCAGATCCGCGGAACAGTGGGTGAGGCTGCAGCTGAGAAAATTTGGAAGTACATTGAGTGCACCTTTTATGAACTCATATTTGAAATTAAAACTGCACAAATCCTGATAGGTTTAGGCTTGCCAATGAGCTAATTTTTGGGGTTTGCGAAAGTACAAGAGAGCCTGGTGGTCTGTGCAGACCGTTAACTCATGTTGAGCACCCTGTAACAGGTACCTCCAATGAGTTAATGCCCATGCAACAGCTGCCAACTCCTTGTCATAAATGGCCCACAACTGCTCCGTAGAGGTGAACTTCCAGGAAAAATAGGTAACTGGGTGTTCCAAAACATCATGCTCCGGAGCAACACCACCCCCACAGCTACTGATGAGGCGTCACATGCAATGATATACAGCTTGGTGGGATTGGCGTGTTTCAAAATGAGAGGGGACACAAACACCTCTTTAATCGATTTGAACGCCTGCTGGCATTTGGCCATCCAGCAAAACGGTACATTTTTCCCTGTAAGGGGGTGGAGCAGGGCAGCAAGCTGGGAAAGTGCTGAGGAGAACTTTTTTAAAAAATGATGGTTCCCATGAAACTCCATAGTTGTTTCTGGGTACTCAGGGTTGGCCATTCCCAGATAGCATCCAACTTATTGGGAGGGATTGCATAACCATCTTTAAGGACAAGGTTCCCGAGGAAGGTAACCTCATCCTTATAGAACTTGCACTTGGAAGGCTTGACAAACAAACCTGCCTTATGCAAGGCGGCCACAACTGCTTCCAAGTCAGTAGCATGTTGCTCGGGACTTGGGGAGTGAACCAGAATGTTGTCAATATATGCTACTGAGCAGGTAAACCAGAGGTCACCCAGTACATTGTTGATCATGCGTTGGAACGTAGTGGGAGCGTTCTTCAGCCCAAAGGACATTACGCGGAATTGGAAAATGCCCCACTTCATCTGGATTGCTGTTAACCATTTTTGCCCTTTCATTACCCAAATCTGGTTGAATACATTGACAAGATCCAGCTTAGAAAACACCTGAGATTTGGCGATTGCTTAGCTTATCTTCTGTTCTAAAGGCAGGGGGTAGGGATCGGAAACTGTGATTTTATTTAAGTGTCCATAGTCCACATAGGGTCGGAGAGAACCATCAGCTTTTTTAGCAAAGTTTATGGGAGACATGACGGGCGAGGTCTCCTTGAACAACCACACTTTTTTCAACATATCATCCAACCAGGTGTTGAGAGCAGCCTCCTCCTCTGCTGTGTGGGGATACAACGGGCAGTTGATATTCACCAATTCCACCATCGTACAAAAATTACAGTCAAATCTAGTGTGGGGGGCAAACGATCCGCCTTTTAAGATTGAAAATGCTTTGATAACGCATTAAACTTTCTGGAAAATTGGATGGTATGCCTGTAGGAGAGACGAGGGACATGATAGATTTACGACCTTGAGCTTTCCTAAGAGTTTCATTTAGGGGGAATTCTCCCTCTAGTTGACCATTAGCAAATGACAGCATGTTAGACTCCAGGTGGATATTGACATGTTGCCGGCGCCACCATCCCAACCTAAGATCACTGGAAACACCAAGTTCAGCATAGCATAAACTCGATCGCAGAAGCTGAACTGGTGTATTAAAAATGTGACTGGTTGGCATATCAGGTATGAGGTTTGGAAGGCTGACAATGCAACCATCACCAAAGGACCTGCATCCAGGCCAAGTTCCAATTGCTGGGCCAGTTCTACACTCATAAGTTTCCCCGCGGCTCCAGTGTCCACCAGGGCCTCAAAGGAGACGTGATGGGACCCAACACTAATCTTCATGGGTACTAAGAAGTAAGCGGAGTTCTCTTTATTTGTAGTTGTGGATAAATCCAGTGATACCAAAGAGATGGTAGTGGGGTCAGGGGAAACCACTAGGCTTTTGTGGGGGGTAAATTCGTTGCAAGTCAGGATGTCAGATTCTACCAACATGTGCAGAATATCTGCGACAACTATGGGGTATAGATTTGAAGTTTTGAATGGAACTGGGCTATTGTGGACAGAGAAAATCTTCTTCACAACCTGGTTCAGTTGAAAAGGAGGGACCATCGCTGCGCCAATATATGCGAGAAAGGCAGAAATGGCTAAGAATAATGGTTGGTCAATTATGTCAGGCGAACAGCAAGTAAGAATTAGACTGACCTGCCAGCCAAGGTGCCAGAGCACCCAAATGGCAAACCAGAATGCCCAAGGCACTGCGGCTGGTACAACAAATATGAAACTGGCAAGGAGTTTCACCAATATCTGCCAGTGAGCCAAAATTTTGTACAGGCACAAAATAAAATACCAGATGAACATGGCCGTTAACTCTGAGGGGTATGAGAGTGCCAGCGGAAAAGGCAGTTTAATTCTCAACATATAAAACTAAATGTTTGGGGAAGGTTTTAAAATGGAAAATTTAAGGAAGAAAAATTGACCAACAATTTTCTCAGTGCAATGCAATTGATTAAATAGTAGTCAATTTAGAGGGGAAACAAGCCAGGATTGGGTCCCACAAGCTTGACCTAACTGGCGAATTGTTTGGGAATGGGGAACAGATAATTTAACTGGGAACCAATATTGAAGAATTTGGTGACAGGCTGAGTCACTGTTGGTTTGACCTCAAACATCTGAACTGAGGCTCAACTGCTTTTCTGACAGTTGGCGCAACAGCGTTTAGCTCAACAAGCAGAAGGAATACCCCAAGGCCACCCCACATAGGGGCGGGCACATTTGGTTGGGAACGGGTTCAGGACACCCACCCGCCCATGCTCAGTTGCTGGACCGTTTGTTTGGTAAGTGGCGTTGCATCTGGCGCAACGCCTTATTTGCCAGTGGGGAGCTTTGAACCCTCATCAATGGTGTCCAATGCTGTTACCTGCCCATCAGGGATGATCCCTGACGATTTTGGGAGGGGTTGATTTTCTCAATTGTTGTGTTAACCAAATTAAACCATCAGGCATTCCAACTGATAGATTAGTCTTCGTACCTTTTCAACCATTTGAAATCTGAACGTTGGGCTGATTGCCACTCAAATTAGTTCTTATCAATTTCATTCTGGTGATCTCAGCGCAGATTTCACTGATTACTCATAACAGTTCTGCTAAGGTGAGTGTGGGTACTGGGAGCGGGACTAAAGCGGGAGAGCTGTTACCCAGCGCTCATCTACCATGTGAGCGAGATCACCCTGATTAACGAGGGGTACAGCCATCCTCTTCAGTGCCTTCTTGCTCAGGAATGGGAAAATGGCCCGATCAACGCCCAGAGGATGTTCCCAGGGACTTACATGATGTAAATAAAGTCAATATTCTCAAGATGGTGTTTCAGATGCATTTGTAAATAGCTGAACCAATTCTCTTTTACAAGCAATTGGCAGCACATACCAAGGTGATTCATACCACTAACTAGTAATTAATTCAGTCAAAACTTGACCAACATAAAAAACTAATTTCAACATAGCCAACAAAGGCCATGTGCCTGAGTCATTAAATCGAAACTTAGTGTTAAGTCTGACCTAACCAACAAAGCCCTCAAGCCCATGTCATCATAGTTAAATATTATTAAGTGAATTTTCTAGGCCACAAATCCCAAGTTCAGATATACTTAAGATATTTTTGGTTTATAGTAACTGACGATTTAGATCCAGTGAACCGTTCAATTGTAATCAGTCCATGATTTTGAGCCTTGGTAAGAGTATCCAATAAAGGAAACTCACCCTCCACCTGAACTTTAAAAAAATGCCAGCGTGTTAGATTCCAAGTGTATTCTCACATGCTGCCAACGCCACCAGCCCACACCCAAAATCACCAGGAACACAAGGTTAGGCATCATTGAGAAGAGACCACAAAAATTAAAATGGTGAACCAAGAAGGGTAATGGGCGCCATATTTTATAGAATGGCTGAGAGGATGACGAGGCAACCAACACTTCTTGCTTCAGGTCCAAGTTAAGATTCAGCTGCTGGGCCAACTCCAAACTCACGAAGTTGCCCGCTGCTCCAGTGTCGACTAAATCCTCAAAGACACCTATTGTGCCCCAATACAAATTTTCATTGTTTTTAAAAATAGTAGGCATAATTCTGTTTATTGGCATATGCGGTCATTTTTGATGACACTGAAGAGATTGTTACTAAATCAGGGGGAAGAGCAGGTTCCTTCATAGGGTCCAATTTGGGTGAACAAGGGGTTGCATCTCATCCTTTTCATGCTGAACTACAGTCAACTTGCAGACAGGTGAGTTTGAGCAAACCAACTTGGGCGCAGGGGCGGCGTCAGGACCTGAAACCACTATTGATAATGATTCAACATCAGGGTCAGACACCAAGATCAAGTCAGCAAATCCAAGCATGAATTACAGTTCTGGGTAGGGAAGTGTGTCGGACAGCTGCATTAATGGAAGTCGCTGCCTTGCAAATTTGATCCACCGTTTCCATAGGGGTAGACCAAACAACATGATGGGCAGAGGCTGTATCCAACGCAGTTTGGAAAAAAAGCTTGGTGTACATCCCCGGGAGGATCCAGCGCTGGTGCTTGCTTATGGAAGGTTGCGCCTAAAAAACCATGCTAGGAACTTCAGCAATTATAGAGAATGATTGAAACAATTGTTTGGAACGTGTAGCGGAGATTTCAAAGCTGCCAATACTACTGCAACAAGTGAGGTGGAGTCACCTTCATGGATATCAGAATGCAGAAGACCTCTCACCCACTGACAAGCTTCACCTTTGACTGCATCTAAAAGGTCATCCCCTGCTGAGCATTTGTCTGTGAAACGACACTGTTTTGTGCAACTGTGGAGCAAATTTGCACCTTGGCAAGGGCGTTGAGGACCTGATTCACAACGTCATGGGAGTGAATATCTGAATTCCCTACTTGAGGATGAGCTGAGGGGAAAGTAGTGGGCAATGGGGAAATTCAAACCTGGAGGAATTCCTCCAAAGCTATCTGGCAGCTGCTCACAAAATTGGTGATTGACCAAATGAACAACATAAGGCAGACTACCAACTGCACGTACATCTGATAGAGGGAGACCACTGCTGCGCCAATCTCAATGAGGAGAGTGTAATTGGCTGGAAACAGTGAAAAACACTTATATCATGAAGACGGCAGATAAAGTTTAACTGGAATGCCAGTCTGTATGCAAAAGCACCAAAAAGGTGAGCAGAATGCCAGAGGCATTGTCTTTTGAATGGCGTTATAGTGTGCGAGAATATAGGTAACAACTGAGAGCCAACGTGCTGCAAGTGTAAAAAGCAACTCAGTAAGAAACCAGGCTGTTGTAGCTCCAGGCCCAATTGTCATGGGTGTAGGGAGTTGCACGATTGGATTGGGTAGCTTGAGGGTTTTCCATAGGCGAACTAGATATAACAACATTTGCATGGGGGCGGATCCTACATGGAGTAGAGATTATTATGCTCACAAAATACCTAAATCCTGTGACGGATAGCCTTTGCAATTGAAGAAAGTTCTACAAAATCTTAATACAATACGCTCAATTGACTGCAGTAGTAACCAAATCTACTAACATGACTAGGGTTGCCCAGTCAATATGAGGCTGTGAGACCACATTAGAGATGTTGCGGAATATTTTCAAGGAGAATTTGAATTTTGCCAAAATAAATTGGAGTGTGGGAAGATTTAATGAATTGTAAGATGAGAAAATTGCTATTTAATTTTCTCAGTGTGTTATGACTTCTTAAATAGACAATAAATTGGGGAATAGCTTAAGAAAGTGCATTATTGGGGCCCTCAAGATTTGACCTAACACAGCAAACTTTGAGTGAGAGGGGGGAAACAAACTTATTGTGAACCAATTTTGAAAGAATTGGCGGTGGGCTGAGTCACTTTCAGTTAATTCACAGACACCCAAATTACCAATTTCTTTAGTTCCAATGGCTAGATCAATGGCATCTCGCCCAACAAGCAGTGGGAACCTCCCAAGGCCACCCCACGTAGGGTGGTCCCATGAGGTTAGGAACAGGTTTGGGACGCCCAACCCACCCGCATCTGGTCACTCCAGCATCCATTTGTCCAAGAAAGATTCATTGGAGAAGATTCTTGTCAAGATTCCTACCCAAATTGGATATTCAAATGAGGTAGATTATGGGAATAAAACCTGAGCCATCAAAGTAGCTGAAATCATTATTGGGGATAATCCCTGATGAATTTCCAGGCCACATGACATCAGGGACAAACCCTGTATAATGCAGTAACATATTAATCGCCCAAAACCCCCTAATATTGGGGTTCAAACCTGATCTATGCAGCGAGTGAATCCTATTTTACCAAGATGACTAATCCTGCTGCTGAATCCCCCAATTTGTAACAATTATATTTCTTAATTTGGACCACTTGTAAATGGACTAGGTAAACTATCTGATTTTCCTTATAATTTTAGATTTTAAGCAAATAAGGATTACTCTCCTTTCATCATCTTTAAGTTAAAATTGGCCTTCCTCAATTTATTTTTCTCAGAAATATTAGTATAATCTTATGAATCCAGGGATGTTAACCTGAAGAAAGACTTTCCAGTCAATAATTAGAAAAATTTATAGAATCCAGCTCAGGGAAGTTCAGGTTTTTCTGGCCTATAAATTAAAGAAGGGAAAGTGGTCTAAACCCATGGTCCCAACAAAACTGGTGCTCCCTTCCAGGTTTACCCTGAGTTCATGGTGCCAAAATCATAACATGAGCACTAAAAATTTGGTGTTAGAAAAAACTAGGTTCAAAGCTTTTCTTTCCCATTACTATCACTTTTAGTAACACAATTCTACGCAATTTCTCTGAGATAGCACAATCAACCAGGAAATATGAGCAAATTTGTCCGCAAAAACACCAGTTGGGTTAAAGTGGCCAGTGCAAAAGGCCTGAAGCCCTCCCAACCCACCGGGGAAAAATGCCCCAGCGGAATGTTGACACACCCTCCCACCAAAAGGGTGAACACTGCGCCACACCTGGAGTTTTGCAATTTCTGCAAGAAATAGGCGCATACACTAAAATAGAACACTCCCAACCCCTGTCCTCCCTTGAGCATGGCCTTAGAATTATGGTCAGCGATACTTCCCTCAAATTGTGGGAAAAAATGGGGGAGGCCTTCTCCGCGACTTTCCTGAACACCATCTCAGTAAATTATAAAAATTTACATAGAGAATGGGTGGACGTCAGGTTCATGTCAGCAGAGGAAGTGGTGGAAGCAGCGAAAGTCATATTCTCCATAAAAATTAACAACAAATACCACACCATCTGCATGATGCACACATGATGGAATGAGGCAAACAACCTATTCATTGTATTTGACCAACTCCCGAGCACCGTGCACTGTGATATCCTTGCAGATGAGCTCCGTGGGGGCCTCGAAGGTTACAGCGTAATCAAACAGTTTGAATTTGAGAAATTCCCCCTCCTGCCCCACCTGTGTACAGGGAATGCAATAGCCATTACAGAACCCAATCAGGACGTGGTACAGGATATCACCCTCATTCCATGCATGGTGACCATCAACCTCCCCAATGGCAGCGTATCTCGCCCCTTCTGCATCACACTGGAACACACCCCACCTATCTGCGAATTCTGCTTAGCCATAGCCACAAAGACCACGTGTGCCCCATCAAGTGCAGGATCAAAGCACCGGAATTTTTTGAGGACAATATGGATGAAACAAGCTCATCTTTTGGCAAAATTAAGGACTCCACTTTCACCTTCTATTGGGGTGAAAGAGCTGATGTCACTTTGGTTGAGCCTGTTTTGCGCAAGGACCGTCGTTGTGCACAGACTGCCTGCAAGCAGGCCACGAGTTCCGCTGAGACCCAAGCTCACACCACAATTTCCCCAGAACAGGTTCAGGCAGATGCCATGGTAGCGCAGCAGACTAACCAATCAGATCCCTCACATATAACCCAATGCAACCAAAATGATGAATTTTTCAGACACAACCAATCAAAAACCTCCACCCATGGTGGAGCAAATCCACCATGCACCACTGTGGATCCTCCCAGCTAATCACATGTGATCAGTGATGATATGGTTCATGCACACGATATGGAAGACCATTTCAGCTAATCACAATGTGACAACACTCATGCACAAAACCCAAACACCCCAACACCTAGTTTCTGCCCATCAAACCCATAGGCAAGAGGTGGAAAATTTTTCACTAATGGGGCATAAGCCAACCCATGCTAGATCCAAACTCCACGGAGAAATCCGAGCCAGAAGAAACTGAACAAAACCAGTACTACAATTGCTGACCAACACATTGGAACCAATCTGGTTAATCGGCCCCATACTTGCAGTATGACCCGTGATAAGGAACTGGGTGACCTCAGTGGGTCGCCCCAGCATTCCTGATGTGTGGACTACTGCAATCACCATAGGGACACTCAACATTGCGGGAGCCAAGGCCCCATGTCCCAGGCCAAAAAAATGGCTTTCCTGCACAATATTCCCGTGGACATCTTGGCTGTCCAAAAAACCCACTGTCCACCGGGGGAGGAGGAGTCATGGTCAACCATGCTCCTCCCAGCCAAATCCTTTTAGATGTACCACTATGGGTGGTAATTTGAACTAACCGTAATCCTCCAGTAAATATCCAAAGCACATCCTCCCACCTAAAGTATGGCTGCTTCTAGCAGATCTTGAGTGGAACGGAGAAACTTTTGCCATGGCATGTGTGTATGCCTCAAATGATCTGAACGACTGCCAAAAGTTTTTCTCCAAAATCCTCTCAATCCCTTTCCCCAAGGCAACGTTTTTCGCGGGAGATTTCAACTGCTGGCTTAACACCATTACTGACTGCTGGCCCAAATCTAAGGCTATACCCCGCGGCCACATGAAACTACGCATACTAAAGGCAACTCTGGGCCTATATGACACCATAGCCAAAATAAGCCCCCACCCTGGTCAACATGACGAGGCCCCACCACAACAATAACCAGCTGGTCTCAATGACCCAGATTGACCTGATGCTCGCCCCTATAGACTTCTGTCACCGGGTATCAGATTTTAAACAACAATTATCCCTTTCTCTAACCACCGAATGATCTTGATAGTGATATCATCCTTGGAAAAATACCAAAAGCCACCAACCTGGCACAGAATTCACTCAAGCACCATCCATCTTCCAGAACTTAAACTTTGGATTGAGATGGTGCTAACAACACAGCAAGAAAGATGACCACCCAATAGGAACCCTATCATTGAGTGGGAAATTTTCAAGGCTCAAGCAACCAAGAAAGCCTGCCACCTGAACTCCAGAAAAACAGCTGCGATGTCCGCGACAATCATAAAGGCTATCAGACAGCTTCAGCACTTAGAAAACAACACACCTAGCGAGGGATACAGCCCCCAATGGGGCCGCCTGTGGTTCCAACTATCTACACAGGTAAACTCCCTCTTTAGAAAACACCAGCACTACACCAAAGTATGCTACAAATAAAAATACATCCTATTCAGCGAAACTCACACGGCCCAATTCTTCCGCCATTTTAAACCAATTCCAAATTTGGCGACTTGCACACAGGTCCTCCAAACAGATGACACATTGGCGTCCACACCATCCGAAATATTGGCTGAATTACACCGATTTTACACTGACCTGTACATGGCGGATTTCTCATCACCTAGAGAATTGGAAAATTTTTATCATCCGCTAACATTGACACTATAGCTGATCAACCAGACCTTGTAGCACCCATCACTAAAGGTGAACTATGGGAGGTAATAAGATCAACCCCGCGCAACAAGTGCCCTGGGTCTGATGGCATATCCAATCTCTCTCACCAATTTGACACCAAAATACTAACTAAGATCTTAGCTAAGCGTCTGGGTTGCATTGCTCAGACAGCCCTCTCCCCCATCAGTTTGGCTTCATCCCAAATCGCTCAATTTGGGATAACATCCACACAATTGCCAACATCTGCCAAGCTAACCCCACAGGCGCCCTTGCTTTCCTGGACCAAAAGAAAGCATATGACCGAGTGCACTGGGGTTACCTAGAACAGTGTCTAAAGGCTTTCAACCTACCACCCCGTTTTATAAACTGGGCGCTCCTCCTAACGCGCTCAGCCAGGTTTGCAATCAGAGGCCCAGGTTTCCTAACCAACACCATCACCCCCCAAAGGGGCCTCAAACAAGGTGACCCGCTTAGCCCCCTACTATACAATTTTACCCTTGACCCTCTCCTCCGCATTGTAAACTCAAAGCTCACTGGAATCAGGTTGGAGGGACAACTACCAACCAAAATGCTCGCCTTTGCTGACGACTGCGTTGTTGGAATCTCAGGCAATAGGGATGCCAGGGCGATTGAGCGCATTATTCACCAGTATGAGTCAGTGAGTAACGCCATGCTGAACAAACAGAAAACAGAGGTAATTGTTATGGGCAAATTCAGTTCAAACTGGGCCTCACCCTCCCACCACCACACAAACCAACCAACCACACACATCCAACCACACAACAACGATCCAAGCCAGTAAAACCACTGTGTTTACCCTTTGCACACCACCCCGCCACCAACCCAGTCCATCATCTGGGCATATGGCTCAAAGCTGGTGGATATGCACTTGACACCATCAAAACCAACATTTTGGACAACATCACAAAAAGAATGACATGTATGCGGAGGAGTAAAGCTAGTTTAACTGGAAGAGTTGTGTTAGCCAACTCCCTGATCTTGTCAAAGTTATGGTTTGCTGCCCACGTGATTCCCTTTTCCACCAACTTTACCAACGCAGTCTACAAGCTCCTGCAGAACTGGCTATGGTCTGGTTACCGCGCACCTGTCAGGCTGGAGACCATGTATGGCCCATGGAAGAAAGGTGGGATGGGGCTGCTCAACTTCACAGAACGAGCAACGCAAATCCTCGGCTCATGGGTAGCTCTCACAACGTCACCCAACCCACCATCCCCCCACTGGGCTAAGGCAGCCCAAACCAACTTCGCAAGGGCACTACATCTGAGGTCCCCCTCCAACCCTGCAACTCTGATGAAGTACCTTGCAACACATCCAACCGCCACCAGACTGCACAACACCAACCAATATTTCAAACGCATCCTGTACAACCTAAGACAAGGGTATTGGAGCTTCTCTATGCACAGCAATCCGAAGACATTCACCCTCAAACTGGTTACATGCAACTCCACAGGGGACAAACGGTGACTAACGCGCCTGCCCCAATATCATCCTTTCCTCTATCCCAGATTGACTACCTAGACTACCAAGATGTCCCATATGACTTGCGCACCCAAAAGCAGGTGTGGGACCTCGTCACCTGCCCCCTCTTATCCCCATGAGTGTTCTCCACAGTGTGGCGCTACATGAGCCATACGTTTAGAACAGCCAACTGCACTTTCTCAATGTTCAATACATGCGCCATCTGCGGCGGACCCAACACACTAGCACACCGCCTGGAAGAGTGTTCGCCATCTGCGCATATCTGGGCCAACGTGATGCACTTGTTTCAACAATCACCAACAGCTAAATTCTGACTATCCCGCGATATCCTGGCACTCAACATGGCCTCGCCTATCCCCCAGACGCTAAGGGCTCTAATTGTGAGTATTGCAATATGGTCCATTCACACAATTACCCTCGACACTTTCAACAGGATCCTCCACAATTTCAACCAAGCCATCGTCAGGTTCCACAGCCATTTGGCCGACCACTTCCAAGCCTGGCTGTTCGGATCACTCCAACACAAATGGAAGAAATTGATGGGCAACTGGATTCCAATCTGGTTCCTTTGTTATGACATTGAAAACCTCACAGTCTTCATAGGCGGTACACCCTACTAGCCCCTGAGCTGCCATGCCACTTAAGGTCTAGTCATCCACCACCCGTGGCTCCTAGCCACACCCAAGTGTGCCAAGTCATATCTTTTGAGTTCCATTGTTTTTGCGCTCTCTTCCCTCTTCTGTTTTTTTCCGTTTTCCTCTTCCCTACATATCAGATGTGTCTGTCCCCTGGTCGGCCATCCTCAAATAAATAAAAGAACTTCTTGATACAACCACCAAACTAAAAAGTGAAATTTGGCAGTTAACTCCGCTTGTTGCCACCAAATTGGCCCTTTATGATGCCCATGAGCGGGTAGATTTAATAATTGAAGATATCAATGACTTACAAAATCAGATGGATGCTATCCACCCTCACGTATCTCCCAGCAATATCAGTTCCTCTTTGAGTGAAACTTCACCACCAGTGTCCATTCACGTTGTCCAGCCATTAAACCCCCCAATGGCACATTCAAACTGTCCTTCAAGGAGTACAACTCAGTTGAAGGGAGCATCTTCTCTTTCCTATTTTGTTATGAAAGTGCCATGGAGGAAGCTACTGACACTAACAGCTCAGAAACCTAACTAACTGCCTTAGTCACATAGCTCAAGACATTATGGTCCCCCATCTAATGCATTGACGGACTTGGGATGATGCCAAGGCTTCTTTGCTTCAGGAATTTGGGAACAACCTAACTTTATCCAATCAAAATCAATATTTTATGGGCATAAGCCTTAATCAGGAGAAACTGTCACTGAGTTTGCTCATACTAATTACCTTGATGCTCTAACGTTGGTTGTTGGATAATGTCTTATTTAGATGATGCCATCACTGCTTCATTTTTGGCGTCTAAAAATATGCCTAAAATTCTACTTTATATTAAAGCGGTGAAGTCTAACTAGAAGTCTCTCCTCCATATAAAATAAGCCATTTTGGAGATTCTTGCCAATCTAATCAAACCCATTGGCCCCCCGCTTCAATAAAACTAAGCCTCATTCCCAAGTGTTAGCGGTTACACCCCCAAGTTGCTTACCCCTGAATTATCCTGTACTTTTTGCAAGAGAAACAAACATATGGTAGACATTTGTTGCATCTTTCTACATAAGTTAGTAAAAGACCAGTCAGTATAGGGTAGGAAGCTCCCAATGCTGATGTCAATTGGTAAAATTTAGTGTTCTTGATTTAACTTTTGCTGATAACCCCTAAATTTAATTAACTGCACACGTTCATTGTTGTTCTTTTCAATGCATTATCTGATAGTAAGATGTATCTGTTTGATAATGCTATGGAGATTATTATCCATAGTTGAATAAAGTACTAGTATTGGGTCCAACGCAAGAACAGTATTTCCTCTCAAAGTACAAAGAATGTCCTTAATAGGAATTTGTTCCCTTGTACTGCCTAACTCAATCCACACTCAGATCCTCATTTACAGCTTATCTTTGGTGACACACAGTTGGCATCAATCCCTAATTCAGTTCAGCTTTCTTCTCTAGATCCACGCTCATATCCTTACTCTTTATTAAAATAGACTTTCAATTAAATCATACAGTAATAATTTTTGAGAAAAATAGAACTAAAAATGGAGTCTGGTATGATACTATTTACTGGTAAAAGTGTATGATTCTCACTATTTATATTTTAGTATAATTTGTAAGTGAATTCTTAGGAGAATCTATGGTGGGAATTTGGCGCCCAACCTTCAGTTGACAACTCATTGATGAAATGGCAGCCATTGCCATTGAATTACCCATTCTCATCTCATTAGCAATGGTCTTCCCCATACTGGCTAGGATTCTGTCATTGGACATCCTCGAGACCTAAACTGGAAAGAGTCATAAAATGTCTCCCTGACGTTTTCCTCTTAATCCCAGCGAACCAAACATATTTGGTAAGTGACCTGCTTAATTAATGGGACTTGCTACCCATTAAGGCAGGTCACTTGCCAACTGATCGATTTGCTAGTTGCAGGTGGCATCACTTGCCTGGCAACTTTTTCCTTAAATTACCAATTGGTCAGTGATGAAACCCAACCAATCCCAATTGGTACACCTGATAGTTAATCACTATCAGATGCCCCTATTTCATCAGCAACTCTGCCCGACAAGATTTTAAGCATTCATCTGAATTGATCCCAATGGATCTGACCAGGTAAATATCCCAAAATCCCCCAAACATAACTACTCCAAAATCAGGGTCAACTGATTTCCAATTCACCTCACATTAGGGAATTACCCCTAGCAATTCCTGGTAATCTAGCAAGCTGGTAATATGGGCAAAAATACCAACTCATCCCCCCTCTTGCCTAGATTTCCAGCAAGAAAAGGATTGAGGTAGGAGAACACCACTTTGGACACTCAGTTGAATACTTCATTTGTTCAAGTGGAGTATGATTAATCAGTACTCACCAATTCTTGGGATGACCTTTGGCATGTGGCTCTCTTCCTCTTCATCTTTGCTACTGCCTACTCAGAGCGCAGTTCACACGACCTTCTGTCATGACAGGCTGATCAATTTACTCATAACAGTATTAATCCCAGGATCCAGTTCCCCCATCAGGGCATACAACCCTCTGTCATATTCAGGATTCTTGGTCTGTCTTCCTTGATTTCCTAATTTTCTCCTTGTCCTTAACAGGAGATTCTTGACATTAATGTTCGTTTCATGGTGCAATTAAGAATCCTTATTTATATTTGCCCTTGTTATTTTCATATAATAACCACTTGACTCGTATCATTCTAAATTCTCTCTGGATATCTTATACCATTAATTTTAAAATTAATTTCTCCAAAATTAGAGCTTAATTGATTTAAGATTGCATAATGTCAACTATTATATAAGTCTGCATTCCCCCTCTCATCCAGCTCATATGTCAAATTTGGAGTCTCAGTACCAACAGTTGCTTAATAGCATGTCTGATAAAGACCTTCAGCTCTTCCAGCAGATGAGTTGATCTGTGCACTGGAACCTCTTCTAAGGTCCTTCCAAGACTCATACTCCCAGTCAAGTACTCATAGCCAGTCCTTCAATGGAATCACCAGAAATGGTAATCAACCCTGACAAAACCAGGTTAGCGATTGTCTCAAATGACTTGGGACCAATCCTTCCTCTATCATTGATTCCTGAGTTAGATTTTAAAACTCTTTTAGATTAGCTCCATTTGCAGATTCTCCTACCATCATCATTAAACTTCATGAAGCAATGCCCTCTGCTCTCAATCGTTCATTCCTCACTGGATCAGAATTGCTTCCAGAGTTCCTCTTCCAACTTAGTAAGCTTTACAAGCCAGCTGTTTTGGCCACCAAACTAGCCATTGGAAACATTGTACATTTTGAACTCCCCTATAAAGAATTAAGGACCCAAGTAACCAAGGCTTTGTACATAGCTCTGAACTTTACCAATCTTGAAACCATCCTAGATTAAGATTTTGCAGCTTATGCTCTTCGCTTAGCCAGACAAGTTCTTTGAAGTTGGGTCATGAAGCTCCCAGCCTTTCCTGTCTTCCATTGCTCATTCTGCCTCAGCTTCTGAGAAGCTTATAGTCATCACTTGCAGGATGTCATTTGCTTCTTACACAACTATTTTGCTTCTGGCACATCCTATTGGTATCTTCCACTGATGGCTTTAATAGGGGGCATGATTTGGCAACCCCCACCTAGTATCCCATGCTCAATGTTGGCCCATATGTCCAGTGTTCTTTATGAAACCCATTGGCAAGCGTTTAAGACCAATCTTCCAGCTCTAGTGCTATATTGGGATTACTTGGGGATATTTGCATCTGTCTCTTCTTGTTCTGTTGCTTCCCTCCCCACTCCAGGGTATCACGTTTAGCATGTTCCAACATTTCCATTTCTCTTCCCCTAGTCACTTTCTTGAAGGGATCAACATCCGCTCAATGAACTTGGTTTCAAATAGGTCTAGCCCTTGCTAGCATCTGATCTCACATAGATTTTGATGGATTGTTTACTCCTACTGCGATCATCCTCCCCCAAGAGGCAACATAGGCAGAATTATCCCTGAATTGAGGATAACCAATAAAAATAAAAATTATAAAAATATATCATTTTTATATGTAACTTTAAAATTTTTTCTTATATTTTTATCAAGCTTTTATTTTTTTCTTTTTTTTCTATAAAACAAGACCTTTTTTCAGTTCAGCGGTCCATTTTTTATTTTATTCCCCCAAACTGGTTCCTAGGCATACTTAGACCTATCAATTTTTCTATGGTTCAGAGGTCTTACTTTTTTAATACTTAACCATCTAGTTTGGTTCAGTGGTCCTTTTTTCGAACTTAACCAAATCATTAGGACATAACCAACTTAATGGTTCAGTGGTCCTTTAGGAACTTTTTTTTTGTTATTTTTTCATCAATCTATCGCTTCAAATACTTAGCATGGACTTGATTTACTACTCTTCCATCCAAGAGGTTCCTGATGGTGTAGGCGTCTGTTGCTGTCTTGGTGATGATCTTGAAATGACCCAACCACAATGCACCCAACTTGTTTCTTCTCCCAAAACTATGCATATAACAATAGGCAACTCTTTCTCCTATTTTGGTATTCTTATAAGGCCAGTCAGTCCTTATCATCAGTCGTTTCACTTATATCCTTTTCTTGAAAGTTGTATTGAATGCTTGTGATTGCATTTCAATCAGGATATTTGTCAATCAGTTCAGGTACTTCCCAGCACTCATCCCTAATGTTGGTTCAACCACCAAATATAGAATTGGTGATAACACGTCTTTCCTTCCATAACTCAAATGACATTTTCCCATTGCCATATGGTGACTGATGTCCTATGCAAACATCACCAAACTGAGGTACATTCCCCACGCGGAAGTTCTTCCTGTGAAAAGCTTCCTCAGCATCATGGCCAGCGTCCCATTGACTCGTTCTACCAATCTGTTTATCTCCATCTGGTAGGGTACAGACATGACTTCTTGGATCCACATTATTTCATTTTTTGTGGGATCACATGAGATGTGAAATTTGTTCTATTGTCACTCAGCAGGACCTTCAAGCATTCATGTCAGTATACTACTTAATCTAGGATGAACTTTGCAATTCTTTAGCATCTACTTTCCTCAGGGCCTTTGTCTCAACCCATCTCATCAGATGGTCAATTATAACTATGATGCACTTGACTCCCCTGTGCTCATCATCAGCGGTCCCATCACATCAATGGACACAATATGCCAAGCAAATCCAGGGCAGACAAGTTATTATCCAGTCATATTCTTTTTGTGTCTTGTGCAACTGGCACTCCAAACAGCAAGCCAGATAGTCCGCAACATCATATTTGATGGACTCCCAGTAGTACTGGTGAATATGATCAATCAACTTTCTCAGTCCTCCGTGCCCAACAACCTTATGAGTGGCTTGAACAAGAGCCGCTCATTCTGGCAGCTTTTGGAATAGTAATTGCTTTTTTCCCAGGGACTTGAAAATGGAACTAGAAGCCCACGCTTCACTAGTTTGCTGATTTCTTCATCCACTACCACTTTGGCCACCTTCAAACATCGAATCAGTCTCATCCTAATTATAAATTTTCTCTGGTATTAACCTTGTGGATCACATCTCTCGCACATCCCAATCGTGGTCATCCTGGGCAAATACTTCCCAATACTTGTCAGTAAATTTGAGCACTTCCTCCTGCTGTCTGTCCTCAATATTAGCGAGTTGCTCTCAATTGAATAATAGATTGGTACTCTCAGTTAACCCTGCCAGTAATTCCATTTCATTGAGGGTCCCAAAATCGTGATATTTCCTCAATTCAGACATCAGGATTAGATGAACAAACGCAATGATCTGATCCTTCTTAATCTTCATTGGCTTTTCATTTAAATTTGCCAGAAGAACTCTAATTTCTCTATGGCCTGGAATAATTATTCTAGTATCCACCCAAGGCTCTACTCTGGATTTCTTCCAGGGGCTTCTGAATTCCCATACAGCAGCTATGGTATCTCTAATGTCAACTCCATGTTGACTATTATCTGTGATACCAGCATTATGGTTCTCACATTCTTGATCCTCAGCGGAATTCCCCAATTTTTTAGGATTTCTGTCAGCATTTCTCTTTGCTGCTGGCCAATTAGTTGGTATCAAATTGGGACAATGCTGTCACTGTAGATCAGGTTGATGAAGTTATGTCTCCTAGTCAGTGGAGCTTCCCCATCTTTCTGATAAACTAATGGTAACGTCTGACCCAATATGATCAACGTATTATCCTTGAGTTACAGTTAGCTCCATATGTTTTTAGAAACTTTATCCTGATCAGAATATTGTAGTTTTAGTTAAAAAAACTTTTTCTGGGGTAAATACCACTAAGGGTCCAAATTGAAGTGGTAGAACGCTATAAACTCCACATGAGATGTTGTTATTTGGCCCAACTGTCCCATATTCTTTCTTTTGTTCTAAATCAGGCGAGATCTTCATCATCTTCACCAGCTTGGTCAAAACAATGTTGATGGGTGCTCCACTGTCAACAATCGCCCTTACCTGTGCTTGATTCACTAGTATATCTATATACTTACACTTGGAGTATTGTAAAATAGTATTTACTGAATGTATAGCAGCATTGTTAGCCAAATAGAGGGTGTGAATTATATACACCAATTAATCAGGGAACGATTCCTTAATTGCGCTAAGGGGGATTGACAGATTTGCCTCATCTAATCTGACTTCAGTCAATTCTTCTGGATTATCTGCGGCTCAAATCTTGTCTGCCAGTTATCAGGCATATGGCCGAGCAACTATCTTAATTATCTTGAGGTTGATCCCCTTCACCCCAGATCTTGTTACCGCATTCAGATCCAAATTGACTACTTGATACAGCTGATCCTGAACCTCTTCAGCCACAAACAGATCACTGATATCAATTTTATTGTGCATAATAATGGGGGAACAGGTTTTTCTGCAGCTCTAGACTGTTCCCTGTCTAGGCTGCAGATCCTTTTCCTAACTACTTTGCGGGTGCAGACTCTTTCACTTGGACCACATTAATCTGATATTTAGGTTTCTTGCAGTGCACAGCAAAATGTCCTTTTCCTCTGCACCGGTAACAGACTTTCTCCTTCTTATTGATCTGTTTAAAGTTTTGGGCTTATTTCCCAGAATGATTCAGTTATTCATCTCCTTAGCGCCCTTGCTCCCCTTAATGGGATTTGATTTTCATAAAGATTTAATTTGAAACTTCTATTTGGGGCATTAAAAGTAGCTCCCAATATTTTTTAAATTGTCCACTATCTGATAGGTGGTAATCTCCATTGTGAACATGGAAGGCATCATTTGATACAAATTGAGGTAGGGCCAAAGAGCCGCTTGCAGTGCAATCCAAGCATCTAAACCATCCCACACGTTTGCTCCAACCAATATTTGTGATTCCTGGTAGAAACAATTGGCAAAGCTTGCTAAGGATTCATCTTTATGGATTTGAATGCCCATAAATTCTTGCTTGCACTTTGACATTCACGTGAGGCTTCCAAATTCCTTCATAATGGCCGCCTTGGCCTCTGCATATGACCAGCTGTACCCCTCTAGATGGGGCAACACTAGGTTTTGACAATCAGTATCCAGGCAATTCATCACCATCAATGCTTTTTGATGATAGCTGTATCTGCACATTGTCATGTCAAATAAGCAGAAAATGCAGGGGTGTTATTCTGATGGAAAGTCAGCAATTTCAGTGTCGCTTTGAATTCCACTGAGGTTTCTCTAGCCACCTCTCTTGGTCCAGCTACTTGGCTCACTTGGGGACTAATTTTGAGAGTCATTTCAAAATAGCTGTGAAATCGGTCAGCACGTCTCTTGTGGTAGTCATCTTTCCAACTGGAGTCCTTAGAGTTCTTTCTTTGGCGTCAGTTGCTGCATATGGCTCACATTTGCATTTGTGAGTTTTCAACTCCTCGACCTGCTTAATCAGCAACTCTATATCTGCGCTGAATGCTCTTAAACAAATGCAATCCACTTCATGCTCTGTTTTCAAAAATAGGGTTCTTGAACTATATTCCCTTCTTTTTCTTCAATGACATTATTTTTCCAAGTAACCTGTTTTCCAAAATTGAAAACATCTTCATATGACATCACGTCCAAGTATGTTCTACTCAACTACATTCCTTTAGTGATCACTAATTGTTAAAATATATAGGATTCTTTCTTATCAGCTGATAACCCATAAATTAATTAACTGCAAAGGTTTGTTGTTGCGCAATTCTCAATGTTGTTTGATAGTAAAATGTATTTATTTAATAGCAGTATGGAGAGAATTATCCATAGTTGAATAAAGTACTAGTATTGGGTCCAACGCTTGAACAGTATTTCCTCTCAAAGTACAAAGAATGTCCTTAATACCAATTTGTTCCCTTGTACTGCCTAACTCAATCCACACTCAGATCCTCATTTAAGGCTTATCTCTGGTGACACACAGTCAGCATCAACCCCTAATTCAGTTCAGCTTTCTTCTCTAGATCCACGCTTATTTCCTTACTCTTTATTAAAATAGTCTTCCAATTAAATCACACAGTAATAATTTTTTGAGAAAAAATAGAACTCAAAATGGAGTCTGGTATGATACTATTTATGGTAAAAGTGTATGATTCTCACTATTTATATTTTAGTATAATTTGTAAGTGAATTCTTAGGGGAATCTATGGTGGGAATTTGGCACCCAACCTTCAGTTGGCACCTCATTGATGAAATGGCAGCCATTGCCATTAAATTACCCATCCTTGTCTCATTAGCAATGGTCTTCCCCATCCTAGTTAGGATTCTGTCATTGGACATCCTCAAGACCTAAACTGGTAAGAGTCAGAAAATGTGTCCTTAAAGTTTTCCTCTCAATATCAGCAAACTGACCATATTTGGCAAGCGACCTGCTTAGGTAAAGGGACTTGTTACCCATTAAGGAAGGTCACAAGCCAACTGATTAATTTGCTAGTTGTAGGTGGCACTACTTGCCTTGCAACTTGGTCCTTAATATCCTAATCAGTCAGTGATAAAACTAACCAATCCCAATCAGTACACCTGATAGTTAATCATTGATCAACTATCAGATGTCCCTACTTTGTCAGCTTTTCTGCCTGACGAGATCTTAAGCATTCATATGGATTGATCCCTGGCAGATTTAACCCAGGCAAATAACCTAAAATCCCCCAAACATTGTTACCTAAAATCAGGGTCAACCAATATCCAATTCACTTTTCTATTGGGAATTATCCCCTAGCGACACCAGATATTCTAGTCAGCTGGGAATATGGGCAAAATCAAACAACAATCAATTGCCTCAAGACCCTTGTATTAGCTCTAATCCTTAAACCAGCACACAGTATGCTTTGTGTTAGCGGTGCCTGCAGAAGTTGATGTACTCCCTTCTATCCAAGGAAATAAAGATCTTCAGCTTTCCTATTTTTATGTTGATCAGTTACCCAATCAACTCTTGGAGGCCAGTTCCACTATGGAAAGCCAGGCAGTGTGAGACAAACCCTTTAAAAGCATTGAACAGCCCCAAGCTTGGCCTCAGCAAAATTCTCCACTTGCTTCACTACAAATCCCCAATAAAAAGTTTACTACCTTTTAATTCTCCGTTCAGCTCTTTGGTTGTTTGTGTAGAAGTAGTGGTTATAAGGTTAAAGTTTTGGAAATAAAAGATACTGGCTTGCCAGTTGACGTTATATCCTCTCAACTTATCTAAAAATAAAAATGGCTCCAGACTTTATTCATGATGCTGAATATGGGATGGCTAGTAGTTGGATGACTAAAGCAATTGGGGAGTATTCCGCCTTACCTTTCTAATTTGGAAAACTTCTAATTACTGCCCCTGCCTTTGCATTAGAAAACAATAATTACAAGTTGCTTATTGGAGTCCAACTGATGTGGGAGTTCAATTACATCTTTAACCATAAAGAAAAGTACCTTTCACTATTAGGTTATCAGATCCCGTTGATATTTGAACCCCCAGTCAAGAGTAAAGGAGCCCTAAAAAACAAACCTGCCTCCTGGAATATCCGTCCTCCATTTGTAAGTCAAATATCAAGTCTTAGAAGAAAAAACTAAGTTACCATCTGAGGCTGTGGACGCCAAAGATGGGATCCCTCTATATGCCCCCATCCTATTACAATACCCTTTGGCTCACAAGTGATTGTGGTTACAGGGATCAAGGTTTTACATTTCAGAGATCATATTTTGGATCTAAGTGGACACCCAAACCCTTCAATCAAAGAAGCATTGACCTGCCCAGGGATTTTGAATCCTGCTTACGGAAAATCTATCTCTATCTTATTAGGGGATCAAATGAGCCAAATCCTACAAGTCCCTCAGCGTGCCCATATTGCTATAATAAAATTATGTCCCGTTGAGAATATTGCTGATGTGAGTTGTTTTGGCTCTTTAAAAAATGTAGGATTCGATCCCTTACCCACCATAGCTCTGGTTGAAAGTAGAATTGGAGACAATCTCACCCTTAATGGACGCCAGAACGTCAAAGACTTCCTTGAAAAGTATGGCAATATTTTTTTCTCAAGACCAAGTGACTTTGGGAAATGTCTGGGGTAAATCGCCATATTGAGACTGAGGCTCACCCTCCATTCAAATCCTGTCTATACTAAAAGTCAAAGTTGAGGAAGTTCAAGTGGCCTTAGAGCTACAGCAACTGTTGGAAGCTGGGTTACTTGTGCCTTCTAAAAGCCAATGGGCTTCCCCATTATTTATTAATTTGGAAAAAGGATGGTGGACACCATGTTGTCATGTATTATCACCACCTCAATTAAATAACAAGAAAAGATAGCTATCCATTGCTATGTATAGATAACTCCTTATGCTTGATGTCAGGTTTCCGCTATTTTTGGCTATGGATCTTGCCATCAGGTAATGGCAAGTCAATTTATTGATGGAGGATTGGGAAAAATGCACCCTCTCTCAAGTGAAAATTGTTCAAGCCCACTTGAATGCCACAGGAGTTATTTAATGCCCCTTATACCTTCCAACGCGCCATGGACAGACTTTTAGGTAATTTAGAACGGTCTTTTGTCTTGGTTTATCTTGACGATATTACCATTTTTTGAACCTTTATTGAAACATAGATCATCTCAGGCAAGTTTTCTAGCGGTTATGGCAAGCTTTATTAAAAAGAAAAGCAATGAAAATTCTCCCTTCATCAGAATGAAATGAAATTCTAGGTCATAAATTAGGGAAAGCCAGAATCTCCCCAATGGAAAACAAGGTCCTGGCCATTTCCAAAATGTCCCTCTAAATTTCTACAAGACGTACAAGTTTTCCTAGAAATGGTGGGATATTATTGCTAGTTTATTCCCCACTTTGCAGATACCTCCAAGCCTCTAGTTTATTTACTGAAGTAAAGGATACCCTTTCAGTGAAAAGAAGAACAATAGCAGGCCTTTGTCTTGCTATGCATATCTCTCCCACTCTCTAGTACTTATACATCCTAATTTTGACAAACCTTTTCTCCTCTTTACCAATGCTAGTGATATAGTCATCGGAGCCATACTATTATAGCATGACAAAAACATAGTAGATCATCCTATCACCTACTATAGCAAAAATCTAAACAGAGCCAAACGCAACCTAGAATTTTGGAATGTGAATGCTTGGCGGTCCTAATGGCTATTAAGAATTTCCAACCTTATTTATATAGAAAACATTGCACTGTAATCATTAATCATGCTTACTTGCAATGGCTATAGTAAATGAAGGACCATTATGGGAGGTTAGTCCAATAGACATTAAAACTTCAAAACTATGACTTTTCCAGTATTCATCGACCTGGGCCAATACATCAAAACGTGGATTGCCTATCCCAGCTTCCCATATTAACTTTAACTGACCCTGAAAAGGATTGACTCTTTGATTTCCCAACTCGATAGCAATTATGAAAAGATGAATCCCTGACCCTTCAAAAAAGAAATAGCAAAAATATTGGCAAATCTTCAAGTCAAAAATGGACAACTGTACAAATTTATTTCCCAAAAATGGTTTCCCTATGTATGACCTTCAGCTCAAACTGACATCATATTGGAGGGATATTGGCAAGTTGGCCATGGAGGAATTTGGAAAACCTACCAGTGGCTCAATACTTAATGCCACTGGGAAGGAATGCTTGTTTCAATCCAGGATGTGTTAGAGTCCTGCCTGATATGTAAAAGTCAAGCTGGACCTAATCCCTGGTCACAACATCCAGTGATTCCACCCTGTGAACCCTTTCATACCATTAGCATTGTTTTTATGGGACCAAACCCTTGAGCCTCTAATGGTCGCCAATTCCTCCTACTGGCTGTGGATCATTTAACTAAGTGGACTGAAGCTGTGTCGCTACCTTCTGCTTCAGCAAAAGCTAATGCTGCTTTCTTATATAATCAGATTATCACCCAGAAAGAGTACCCTAACACAATTCTCTCCAATAAGGGTTAAAACTTCCAATTATCACTAGTGAATGAAAAGCTGAACTGATGGGATCCACCCAGATATTTTCCACTCCATACCATCCTGCAACCAATGGAATGATAGAGTGGGAAAATGGTACCTTAACTGCCACCCTCTAGAAATTGGTCATGAACAACCCTCTTCACTGGCCTCAATATTCGCCTAGTGCAATTCTGGCCTACAGAATAACACATCATCAGATTATTAAGATGTTGCCCTTCCAGGCTTTGTATGGAATAAATCCCAGTTGCCTTATAAAGTGCAGGCCATGTTGGATCAAGCTTTACCTGATGCCCCTGAAGTTACTATGTGAAGCATTTCCAATGAAATAATCTAAATCCAGGCTCTAGCTTCTGAGAACTTTTATGCTACAACTAGTAGAAAAATATTCAGTTTAATGACAAACATGAACCTCTGCACACCTTCCAGCTGGGTGACCTAGTCCTTTTTTAACACCATCAGCCAAGAGGTCATGATAACAAATGGCGCACCAACTGGTTGGGGCCCTACAAAGTCATTTATAGACATGGCAACAAACACTCAATTGTAGAGGTCATTCATGGTATTGTGGTAAATCACTTACATAGTCATTTTCACCATCCATTTTCTCCCCTACGCCAAGATCTAAATGGGGATGTTGTCAGAATTCCTACCCAAATCAGAGATTTGAATGATGTAGATGACAGGAATCAAACCCAAGCTGTCAAAGTAGCTGAAACCATTATCAGGGATAATCCCCAACTAATTTTCAGGCCACTTGACATTGGGGACAATCCCTGACTAATGCAGTCACATAAATCATCCAAAACCCCCTAATATTGGGGTTCAAACCTAATCTAAGCAGCAAGCAAATCCTCAATACCCAGATAACTAAGCCTGCTACAGAATCTCCCAATTTGTAACAATTATAGATTTAGCTTGGACCACTTGGTAATGGACCAGGTAACCTCCCTGATCTCCTTTATATATTTTGATTCTAGGAAAACTAATATTACTCTCTTTTTTCCATCTTTAAGTTAAAAATTGGCCTTCCTCAATTAATTTTAGGAAGAAATAATAGTAGGATCTTATGACTCTTGGGACATTAACCTGAAGAAAGACTTTCTGGCTGAGAAAAGTAATTATATAAAATCCAGCACCCAGGAGCTTTAGGTTTCCTGGCCTATAAATTAAAAAAAGAAAACTGGTCAAAACCCTTGATCTCAACAATTCTGATAATTTTGGGGAGGGTTTCAAATTGTCAACAAAATTTCCCAACGGCCTAATACCATTGGCAAGATTTACCAATGATTCAACACTTAACACTTCATTTACTGAAATTATACACCCATCAGGCTTTGTTGCCAAGAGTCTGGGGCTCTCAGGCCTTAATACCAAAGGCTTGTTGCCATCAACTTCAAGTGGACCTTTTTGCCCCATGGGGATGCTGACTTTCTGATATCTCAGCGCAAATTTCCTTAATTTGCCATACTAATTCAGCTGAAGTAAATGTGGGGATGGGTGGCAGGGTCCACAAGGGGAAAGCTGTTACCCATCACTCATCCACCACATAGGTGAGGTTGCCCTGTAAGATGAGAAGGGCAGCTGTCCTTCTCAGCCCTTTTTTGATGAGAATGAGGATGCCACCTGGTCCAAGCAGAGGGGGCGCTCCCCTGGACTTAAATAGGTAGCCTTTGCTGCCTGATATACCAAACAATAAGGAATTTGTCAGTTTTGAGGTGGTGTGAGCTACCCCACCTGCAGTCAGGGGTTCAGTTATAGGACTTGATTTGTGCAGCCCCAGTGCAGTAGAGGGCAGTACCCCATGTTTTATACTGCAAAGTTGCCTGTACTGGGTGCCCTTAGGGGTACACAAAAACTCAAAGATCAAGCAACAGCAAATGCAATGGGTATAATGAGTACAATGATACTCATTTTTAGAGAAACAACTCATTAAAGACAAGGGCAGGCGTGTGACAATTCTGGAAGATTTGGAGAGTTCAAAGGGAAAAGCAAACTCTAGAATAAGACAGTAACTAATTTTTGGCATTCATTTTAGGAACACTTGATGGAAAGAGGCAAAGTATCGATCACTTAAATTTGAGTCAATAATCTAACCGCATGTTTAAAAGCAAACTGATACTAAAAATCAAACTTCAAGTTGGGATCTCGCCAACAAACTCAAATGATATCCCAATGTATAATTTCATTAGGATTATTAATCCCTCGCAAGTTCCCCACCTGAAGCTTATTAATCTCAGGTCCCCCAAAATCTTTGCTTGAATGGAACTTATTTAAAACTCGCCGTTTATTCTTTACCAAAAGGTCCACCGATACCCGAGCTCAAGTTTTGGATGCCAAATTCAGTAAGTAAAGCCTGATCGGCGATCACCTATCCTTACATCTGATACCAACTTTTTTGGCCGCAACCTAGAAGCCAATATAAAACTTCATCAAATTGTGGTATTCTGATGAAACGTCACCTTCATTAACATCAACTCTAAGGCTTGACGCTATTAACTTTGAGATGATGCCGATTTATATTTTGGCATTAACCCAACATTGTACCCTTTGACAACTTTAGTAATTTAACATTAAGGATTTTTCATAACGTTAAGCTTTGGGTTGGACGAAATGGACTCTAGAAGGTGAAGCGCCTCCAACCCTTAGCGAAGACTTATCTAATGCATTTTAAGCATCTGCCCACCAGGGATGCTTACTAGGAAGTCAAAAATTTTTTCGGGGTGCGAAGCCGATAAACTAAACTGTGCTGACATAGTGGTGTTAAAGCAATATTTTACTGGCCTATTTTACCCCTAGAAATCCGGATCAAAAATTTTATCCTTTACGTCCAATACTCTCAGATTTATTGCGTCAAGAATGATATCAGTAAGTTTAAAACTGTTACCAGCTCGGTACCTTAAGCCCTTTAAGCTAGTTGACTTTTTACAGCAAATCTTATCTGAACATTTTACAAACCTCGATTAATTACATAAGGGATGTGTAGCGCACAACTTGAATGCAAGAGGAAGAGAAAATTAAAATGATTTTAGTTCGAGGCCATCTTAGAAAAATATAAACTTGCCCGTCGCGAAAAGTAGATGCCAAACATTAGATAAAGCGTCTTCGCTCCTTAAAGATTAATTTTTAACTTAAGTTCAAATCCGAGACTCGTTTCCATACCTAATCTTGCGCTGTATACCAAATAAAATCCAACTTTATTCAACTTACCTAGAGGGCTCAGATAAAGCTCTATACGAATTATAATAGGTTACTTTCTATGGCGGGATCTTAGAGAGATCAACCCGATTATACCCAGGGTGGTCAAAATAGCCACAGTCAAAGTGCGGGGCCTAAAACCGAACCAAGTCCCCTCCGATGGATAATCTCGGTTCCCCTTATTATCCACGCTCCCCGGAGTTAAAGGTTCAGAGGTTGTTTCAAAATTAGAGATCAACTTGGCCGCGTTTTTATGAAGCTCTCTTTTAATGCGACCAAGTTCCTCCTTTAACCCAGCAGTTTCACTGAGCATATAGTGTCTGACAAGGGCCAGCTCTACTTTAGGAAGGCTGAAGGGCCTATTAGGATGACCGGTTTCCAAATCTTGGCCAACCGGACGGGAAAAGGACCCAAACTGCTTGATGCTAGCCATCGAAGCTTGCGCTCGGTGACCCTTTCGCCTCATCTCAAAATCAGGTGATGGAGGAGGTATATCCAACAACGTTTCGTCGTCACATTCTGTTTATTAATGAGCAACTGAACCAGTGAAACGCCGTTAAATAAAAACTACCTTTTCCAGTCAAATCTTCAACGGCGGCGGAGAGGTGGTGGCACCATAGCTTATTAAACCCTAGCCTGCCAAGCTGCTCTTCATCCAGCTTGGCCAACTTCGCTCCATCGATCTTTCGGCTAAATATAAAGTCCTTTACATCGTGCTCCAGTGCTCTGGGGAGGGAAAGTAACTGGACGATAAAGGCAGTGACCTGCGCATACGACCAAGTCTCAATAGATAGGGGAAGATCACTAATGGCATCAAAAGCGTTGAGAGGCGTGGCGCCCAAAACTGCGGGTTTTCGTTTGTTTAGTTCAATTCCGGGGATGGGCGGAGGCGAGGAGCCTTTAAAATCCGACATAACAAGTCAGAAAACAAGTTAGGAAATCAAGGGAAAATTATGGGATGGGTTGACCATTATGCAACCCCTTACCAACCCATGCTGTTCTTGACAATACAGCTTGGTTAGGGGGTTCTCTCTAGATCATTTTAATACCATCAATTCAGTTTTCTATTTGAATCGTCATCAATAAATTAACCGTTTTTAATTGGGGATTCTCCGAGCGAGTGGATAACCCCGCAAACCAATCTCAATCAACAAACTACCACGTAGGGTCATCAATCCAAATCGGAAAATTGCTTACCCAGATTAGGATGGGTCCGATTATTAAATTTTAGTCCATAAATGGTATTGTGATGGAAACTATAAGAACCGCAGTGTTGGAATCAGAGCAGTTTCTGCTCGCTGGTGCTTTTTGGCTCTTGATTTCAACAATTATATAGCAGAATTATTATTCTCAAGTGCTGGGATAAATTTTTAGGGGAGTTTTATACAAATTATATTAAAAATAATAAAACTTTTAATTATATTAAAAAGTTGGATTTTACATTTTTATTAATAGTTACAGGGGGTCAAGAAGTGAACCCTATTAAAATTGCACTGCTTAGTATTTAAAGCAACTCGAGGCTTGAAGTGATATAGGCATGAAATTTATTATAAGCTTTGGGCCTAATAAGGAAATATTGGTGTTTGACCTATTAGAGCTCATGAAACTCACCTCACTTAGACAGAATGTCTGATAAAGGGTCAATTGCAGGAAGGACAAGTCCGTGAAGCAAGGTTTTAATATATTTAAACCAATCACCATAGGGAAAAATAGTTGCACCTTGTGGGACCCCCTCCAAGCCTATAAAAGGGGTGGTCTCCAATTAGGTATTTGAACTGAGCTGTAGAGAGGCCAGAGAAGAACCTCAACATGACTTCCCATATTTTGCTGCAGATTTGGCTCAACCCCACTATTAGTCATTAGACTTTTTGGCTGAGGAGTGGGTTTAAACAGATTACCCCAATTCAAGGGGTTCCACCAAGAGTTGACCAGGGTTTTTGGCCAATATTATCCTTGTTTACAACTGAAACACTCTTATTATAATATCAGACATATAATTGTCTGGCATGCACTTATGCCTAAGAAACAAGAAGATAATATAACCCTTGGAATAGACTGCCCATTCCTGAATATATCTCAAAACTCAGCCCACTTCCCAAAGCAAGAATGTCAATCAAATCTTACCTATAAAAATGATCAACCTAAACCCAATCTAGTATCACTTAATAAATCTAATACCTAATTTTTTAACTACCCTTTTCTTTTCAATAATATCAGTATTCTAGCTAGGTGGGGTGCTCACTAGGTACCCCCAGAATTCCAACAGTAGGGCAGATGCAGTATACTTAGTATATTGCACTCCTCAAGAGAAAGGGGGCCAAAGTTCCCCCTAGGTTTGCCAGCCTTGACCCTTGTTGGAGAAGAAATTATTTAAATTAATATTCAATTAGGTATAGTAAACCATGTAATAAGGTTTATTTATGAGCCTTGCACTATTTAGATTGCTGAGGCTAAAAGTGGAAGGTGAGAGTAAATTCATGATGAGAGGAGGTTGGATACTAGGTGATAGATTCCTAGCTTCAGGGAAAATCTCTGCGTCAGTGGCTGATAGAATAATAATAATATTAAAAATACCAATAATACAGAAAGGATTTATTATCCTCAGCTATTAGTCGCTGGTAATTGTAAAAATTTATAATGCTATTGGGAATGATCCTCAATAGTTTTTAGACCTATTACTTATAGGCAGCAGAAATACTATCACTTGCCCTATTATTGGAAACCTCAGAATTCTACTGACCCTATGATTATCCTCAGCTTAAGTTAATGGTAAATCCTTAAATTAAATATATGATTGGGTTTCAGCGTCAAAATGCCATTCTGCCATGAGCCCAGATTGATAATATGATTATTTTGACATCCTTGCTTCAGATGCTGGTATCAAGTTACTAATAAATTCACTAATATAGTTAATCAATCATCCTCAGCATAATTTCTAATAATTGCAATAACTTTAAGCTATTGGGGATTATCCCCATTACATCAAATGAGCTCAACTCAAGTTAATGAGGATCCCAATTTAGCATTCACTAATATAATATTAGTGAGTCATGACCCCTAGTAAGAGGCTTCACCTAGTAAAGGACAATGCTTGACAGAACATAACAGAGGAAGTAGTAAAATAAAAAAATCTACTACAGTATTTAGTTAAATTTGATATATTCAATAAATATAATTATATCTAAGTGCAGACATCATAGATTGAAAAAGCCCCAATTGCCCTACTAAACAGAAGATTAGGTTTTTATAATCTAGAACATCCCTTTAAAATATTAATTTCTCTTATAGAGTAAACCCGCACAGATATTTATAATTTTGACATGTATATTTTATGACTGGGGGTTTGGTCATAAATTTGGGTAAATGAAATAAACTTTAATGTGACAAGCTTATAGTGTTTAGTATTGTAGATGGCCACCAGTATTGTAATGGAGTCTGCAGATTAAAGTAAGACTTAAGTTCCAATCTGGGTTAGTGACATATCAGTGGAATGCCCAGGATGCCAGTGGCAAAGCAGTTCTAATGACTTAGAGAAGGGATGCCCTATGGTTTCTGTGAGGGAAATAGAAAGTTAAATAATATACTAAAGGCTTTCATAACAAACTAGATGGCTTCATTGAGGCAGCCTCAGGTCTTGCTGGGTAACTTCCAAGGGTGGGAGAGGCATAAAGGATGACCAACCCTCCTGCGTTTGCAGTTGTTGACCTTTGGTATTAGTCCCATAAATTTTCAGGATCAGTTTTTTATATATAAAAATCCTTGGGTTGATTAAAAAAATTTGTAATCTAAAAAAATAGGATCAGTTCCACAAATCAAATCAAAATGGTTCAATTCAAGTACAGGGTGGGCTTGGGCATCGTCATACAATTTTTGAAGTGTTTTTGGCTGCCATTCAAGATCATAAATACCATTTGGGCGGTTGATCAATCTATTAATATAAACTGAGGATGATTGCCCCAAGGAGTGATACTCCAGATGATCCAGCACCTGGATTTTTACTGACTTATTGTAAAATGGGTGATCAGCACCCATTAACAACTCAACAAAGTCAGAAGAATATGGGATCTCAACTTTTCTGGATTGTGCCGCCTCAGAGGTAGGGTGGAAAAATGAGTTGGGTGGATAACAATGGCCGTCCTGACAAGGGATTGTGTAACCTATGGTTGGCCAGATTGCACTGAACCAGTGGTGGGTTGGCAAATGAGAACTGCCGGATCAGGAGCTCATCTTGAATGGTGGATTGGAAAAGCAGGTTGGAAGCATAATCTCTAATAACCTCAGCTAGCATGTGGAAAGCCACTGGATTGATGGATTGGAGTGCTCACTCAATGATCATCATTCCCAGAACGCCAATAGCGGAACATCTAGTTAGGTATAAAGTAAAATTTTGGTAGGAGGTATGTCAGCAGAGCCAGTGGAGAGGGTTTTGAAACTGGATTTTTATATAAACTTAAGACAAAGAATAACAGACAACTGACCCTAGGAGGGGCGGTTGTCTTTTATACATGCTGAGGGGAGAATGGGGGAGGGCTTGAACTGTACTGATTGATGTGCTTGCGATGAGCAGCCTGAGTTTAAGGGGTCATCAGTTAGCTTACATAAAAGGTTGTAAAAGCTCTGACAATGTAATTCTCAGATCAGCTGTGGGGGTACTATCACCAATATAAACTTGAGTGGATTAATCATATTAGGAACTCAGCAGAATTGGTTTTTGGCAGAATTAATTTTGATGATCAATTTAAATTTAAATCTGAATCTAAAAAATTTCAGCTCCAAATTTCTTGACTCAAATCAGCGCTCCATGACCTGGTATTTTGAATTCTGTGGCCTGAACTGGATTTTATGACTTACTACAGGTTTCCTGAGTTTTAATATCAATTTTTACAGTTTTCAAGGGGTGGAAGGTGACAGGATGGGGACCAGATGAGGATGAGGTCCTGCTGGTGGCCTTGGTGTAAGTCCCAGAGAACATCCCCTGGCTGTTGATCAGGTCATTTTTCTGTTCCTGAGCAAGAAGGCACCAAAGAGGATGGCAGTACCCCTTGTTACTCAGGGCGATCTCACTCACATAGTAGATGAGCACTGGGTAACAGCTCTTCCGCTTCAGATCCCACCCCCAGTACCCACACTCACCTCAGCAGAACTGCTATGGGGAATCAGCAAAATCTGCACCAAGATTGTTAAATTGAAATCAATTGGAACAAATTTGAATGGCAATCTGCCCAATGTTTAGATCTCAAATGGTCAAAAAGGCATGAAGACTGAGTTATTGGCCAGAATGCCCGATAGTTTCAATTTGATTAACATGCTGATTGAACAAATCACCTCCCTACCAAAGTTGTCAGGGATCATCCTCGACAGGCAGGCTACAGCACCGGACATTATTGATGAGGGTTCAAAGTCTCCTGTTGTCAATTCAGGAATTGCAGCTGATGTGATGCCACTGACTGAACAAATGGCTCTGTGATTGAGTGTGGGCAGGTTGGCCATCCTGAACCCATTCCCAACCAAATGGACCCGCCCTATGTGGGGTAGCCTTGGGGGATTCCTACCGCTCGTCAGGCCAAACACTGTCATGCCAACTGTCAGATTTGCAACTGAGCCTCAGTTTGGACATTTGAGGTCAAACCAACAGCGACTCAGCCTGCCGCCAAATTTTTGATGTCAGTTCCCAGGAAATAAACCTGCCCATTCCCAAAGAATTCGCCAGTTAAGTCAAAATCAAGGGCCCTGATCCTGGCTTGTTACTACCCCAATTGATCACTATTTAATCAGTTACATTGCACTGAGAAAATTGCTGGTCGATTTTCTTTATTTTCCTTCAATAAAATTTTTTGCCAAAAAACCAAAACAATTTTTTATTATATAGCTTCTTCTGGCCACATCCCTGATGGCATTTCCCTGGTGGCCTGTCAGTCTGTATACTGGATGGGCTCTACCAGTTCTTATGGTCACTATGGCCCCCTCCATCATTGATTGGTTTCAGCGAGTCAGATATTTTTGGCTCTATAACCCCGCTATCATGAACTTCCAGCAACAGTACATGGGGATCTTGTGGCCTTATGTCCACCAACTGCAAGAGAGAATCTGTCTCCTTGCCTCCCCAGTTAAAATGACCCCATATGCTGATGAACTTATTGAAACTATCTCTGTGATCCCACCCCCTGCAGCAAGACCCCCTGGGTCAGGAGTGGGCTTATTGTGGTTCATCATTGGGATCATACTCACTGTTGTGGCACACCAACAATTTGTCATTTCCCAATGCCCGGCTCCATATAATTTTGTTCAGTCAGCAATGCCTCTGGAATTCTGGCTTGCTTTTTGGGTGCTTACGCACCCTGACTGGCAGGTCAGTCTAAACTTCTTTTGCCATTTCCATGACAAAATTGACCAACCATTATTTCCAGCCACTTCTGCCTTGTTCTTTGAACTGGGCTCTGCAGTGGTTACCCTTTACCAAATGAATGTGCAATCATTAGTTTGCTGTTTGTTGTTTGTTTGGTCACTTTCCAACTTTGGGAGAAGTATCCACTCTACCTTGGGAAATCTTCTTCAATCTATCCAAGCTGCATGGATTGCGCCTCCTCATCCTTCCACTATCCTGGAGGGAAGTTCAAGTGTCCCCTCCCGGGAGATCACCAATCAAGTTCTTGGCGCGCTCACTTAGGTGCAAATGCATACAGCAATTGTGCTTAATAATGCTTCTGCATTATCCCATGCCCAACAAGGGATCGCGTTGTTAGATGCTGTGGATGGGGATGCCTGCCATTGGGTGAAAGGTCTTTTGCACTCTTCCTCACAAGCAGGAGACTCCACCCCACTGATGGCTGTCATGTCAGCCTCCCTGAAACCCCTGTGTCACAATTGGACCACCTATTTAGACTGATTTATGCCATGGCCGAAGCCCCCAGCCTGGTTTCTTTGATTTCTATCTTTCATGAACTGGCCCCCACATCGGGTCTCTCTATCAATATGCTTCAGGAAGTCTTTAGATCAGGCTTGGATTTGGGTTCCGCTCATCATGAGGTCTGGTCCACCGTTCAAGGATCAGTAGATCAAATATATGCCACCGTGACCACCATCAACGCCTTGCCCCATCATGTTACCTGTTATCAGAAGGAAAATTTTATGATTGGGTTACTCAAAGTAGATGCAGATGACGCGCCTATCTCCAAACTAGCGGTAGATCTGGGTACCAATCCTGCCGTAACCCCCATGTCCAAGTTGGTGGATACAGAGTCACCTATTAATGAATCTGTTCAGGCCCAGATGGAGGAAGTCAGTTCCCTCGCCCTCATACTCCCAATTTTCGCTCCACCAAAAAGACCCTGACCTTACCACCAATATGCCAGTTATTTCTTCAGTTGCAAAAGAGTTAGTCAAATACTCCAATAAACAAAATTTCACTTACTTCCTATTGCCTATGAATATCAGTGTCAGCTCATATCATATCTCCTCCAAAGCCCTGGTGAATACTGGAGCTGCAGGGAACTTCATGAGTGTTGAGTTGGCGCAACAATTAGAACTTGAAATGGATGTGGGTCCCTCAGTGATGGTGGCCTCATCTGCTTCTCAGACCTCATATGTCGTTTGCCAACCAGTACCTTTTTCAATCCACCAATTCAGCTTCTGCAATCGTTTTTTTGGCCATGATGAACTTGGTGTTTCTGGTGATATTAGGTGTGAGGTGGTGGCACCAACAACATGTTAAGATTCACTTAGAGTCTAATACGTTGTCATTTATCAATGATCATCTGGAGGGAGAATTCCCTTTGATTGACACCCTCAAGAAGACACAAGGAACCAGTTCTATCACTACCCTAGTCACTTCTGCGGGCATTCCAGCCAATTTTCCTGAGAGCTTAATTCGCTATTGGAGAATCTTCAACTTGGAAAAGGTGGGTCGCCTGCCTAAGCACACTAGGTTCAATTGTGGGTTTCAAACGACCATGGAGTTGGTGGACATCAAATGTCCGTTGTATCCCCATACAGCGGAGGAAGAAGTTGCACTCAACACCTGGTTGGACAATATGCTGAAAAAAGGTTGGTTGTTCAAGGAGACCTCACCCATCGCCTCCACCATCGTCTTCACCAAAAACATGGATGGTTCTCTCCGTCCCTGCATGGATTACGGTCACTTGATAAAATAACGGTCTCTGATCCATACCCCTTGCCTCTGGAGCAGATGATCAGCCAGGCAATCGCCAAATCCCATGTGTTCTCTAAGCTGGATCTGGTGAACGCCTTCAACCAAATTTGGGTAATGAAAGGGCAAGAATGGTTAACAGCAATCTGGATGAAGTGGGACATTCTCCAATTCCGCGTAATGCCCTTTGGGCTGAAGAACGCTCCCGCTATGTTCCAACGCATGATCAACAATGTACTGAGTGACCTCCAGTTCACCTGTACTGTTGCATACATTGATGATATTCTGGTTCACTCCCTGACTCCTGAACAACACACTACTGACTTGGAAGCGGTGGTGGTCACCTTGCATAAGGCAGGTTTGTTCCTTAAACCTTCCAAGTGTGAGTTTTATAAGGAGGAGGTTACTTTCCTTGGGAATCTGGTTCTCAAAGATGGCTATGCAATCCCTCCTAACAAGTTAGGTGCGATCCAAGAATGGCCAACCCTGACTACGCAGAAACAACTTCAGAGTTTCTTAGGAACTATCAATTTCCTAAAAAAGTTTCCCTGGAACTTTCCCGCTGGCTGCACCACTCCACCCCCTTACTGGAAAAAACATACCATTTCGTTGGACGCCCAAATGCCAGCAGGCATTTGAATCAAACAAAGAGGTGTTCATGTCTCCGCCCATTTTGAAGCACGCTGATCCCACCAAACCATATATTGTTGCATATGATGCCTCGTCAGTAGCAGTGGGAGCGGTGTTGCTTCAGGAGCATGATGGTTTTGAGCACCCAGTCACTTACTTTTCCCGGAAGATCACAGCCACAGAGCAGTCTTGGGCTATATATGACAAGAAAGTGGCAGCTGTTGCATGGGCATTAACTCATTGGCGGTATCTGTTGCAGGGTGCCCGCCATGAATTAATGGTCTGCACGGATCACCAGGCCCTTTTTTATTTTTGCAAACCCCAAAAACTGGTGCATCGGCAAGCCCAAACCTATCAGGACCTATGCAGTTTTAACTTTAAATATAAATTTGTTAAAGGTGCGCTCAATGTACTTCCCAATTTCCTAAGCCGCAGCCCCACCCACTGTTCCTTGGACCCAGAGGAAGTGGACCTTGTTACCATGATTCCTGTCACTCAAATACTGTCGATCATTTCTCCCATCATTTCCTCTGTCACTTTGGCTCCTGACACCCCGCTAGTGGCTCAGGTCTTAGCCAGTCAAATGGCCTGCCCTGAGGGCGTGGAGTTGGTTGAGCAGTTGGCTCACCTGAGTCACAAACACTCCCCATACTCCTTAGAGGAGGGGCTCATTTACTTCCAGTCTCACATCTGGGTTCCCCCCTCCTTCTGATCAGAGGTATTCCATGCACATCACGATCCCCCCATAGTCAGACATCCCAGTAACAAGAAATGCATCAATTTGATCAAGAGGACCTTCAATTGGGTGGGTCTGACAAAGGAGGTTCCAGCTTGGATCGCAATTGTTTTACTTGCACTAGGGCTAAGTCAGATCGCTCCAGCAAAAACAGTCTCCTGCACCTCTTACAGCAGGCAAAGGGCCCATGGACCTCAGTGTCCATGGATATTATCGTTGAACTCTCCTGTTCTAATGGGTTCACAGCAGTGATGGCAGTGGTTAATAATTTCACAAAATTTTCCCTTTTTATAACTTGTACTTCCATAATTATGTCAGAAGAAACTTCCCGCCTTTTCATATGACATGTGTTTTCAATGTTTGGTCTACCCCAGGAGATCATCAGTGACTGTGGCTCACAGTTCACTGCATGGTTTTGGAGTGAACTCCTATCAATCCTGAAAATATCCCCCTGTCATTCTACGGTGTATCATCCTCAGTCTGACAGACAGACTAAGCGGGTCAATCAAGTCCTTGAACAGTAAGCGTTGCTATGCTGCAGCTGCACAGGATACTTGATCCAAGGACCTTCCTCTTGCTCAATTTTCTTACAATAATGGGACCCACGCGTCCATGGGGTTTCCCTTATGAAGCAACATTATGTTATTATCCTTTGTTTTCATTGGGCCGTGCTTGCAGCCTGAGGTTCAAGCTGCCACGGACCACGCTGCCCATATCAGAGAGACTCAAGCCTTAGTGTGGGAACACCTCACCAGAGCCATTGATGACTACAAGTGGTTCACTGATCGTAAGCATCTTCCAGGTCATGATTTCATGGTGGGCTCCTACACCATGCTTGATACTCATCACTCAAGAATTCAGGCTCCTTCCCATAAATTCACCAGTAAACACTTGGGTCCCCATTTGGTGGAGGAGGTATTGGGCAACAGGTCATTCCAACTGAAGAACCCTGCGCATTGGAAGCAGCATCCGTTTTCAACGTTTCCCAGCTGTCGCCCATCAAGGGTGCAATTCTCACGGAACTGGAACCAATCATTGTTAAAAATGGGGAAGAGGCTGAGGAAGAGGTTATCCTGGCATCTCAGAAATTGCGCCATTCCATCCAATATCCCATGGCCTGGAAAGGGTATCCAGCCTACTAAAACAGTTGGGTCAAGGCGTGTGATTGCGCGAATTGCATGGACCTGGTAAAAGCTTTCCCACATATCCCACCCTGAGGCTCCCCGCCCCCCTAAAAAAGTCGCAATGATTATGACAATCAAGTTACCCAAGGCGCACAAGAATGTGGCTCTGATGCAGTTTTTCAGTGGTGGGGCTCTTCCTTTGGAAAAAGGATAGGGTAATGTAAGTCCAGGGGAATGTCCCCTGGCTGTTGATCAGGTCATTTCTCCATTCCCGAGCAAGAAGGCACCAAAGAGGATGGCAGTACCCCTTGTTACTCAGAGCGACCTTGCTCACGTAGTAGATGAGCGCTGAGTAACAGCTCTTCTGCTTTGGATCCCACCCCCAGTACCTACACTCACCTCAGCAGGACTTCTATGGGGAATCTGCGAAATCTGAGCTGAGATTGTCAAATGAAATCAATTGGAACAAATTTGAATGGCAATATGCCCAATGTTCAGATCTCAAATGGCCAAAAAGGCATGAAGACTGAGTTATTGGCTGGAATGCCTGACAAAATAAAATTTGATTAACATACCAATTGAACAAATCACCTCCCTATTAAAGTCATTGAAGATCATCCTTGATGGGCAGGCTATAGCATCAGATGCCATCGATGAGGGTTCAAAGTCTCCTGTTGTCAATTTGGGCATTGCAGCTGATGCAATGCCACTGACCAAATGAACAGCTCTGCAACTGAGTGTGGGTGGGTTGGCTGTCCCAAACCCGTTCCCAACCAAATGGACCTGCCCCTATTTGGGGTAGCTTTGGGGGATTCCTGCTGCTCGTCAGGCCAAATGCTATTGCGCCAACTGTCATAAATGAAACCAAGCCTTAGTTTCGATGTCCAAGGTCAAACTGACAGTGACTCAGCCTGCCGCCAAATTTTTTGATGTCAGTTCCCAGGGAATAAACCCGCCCATTCCTGAATAATTCTCTGGTTAGGTCAAAATTGAGGTTCTGATCCTGGCTCGTTACTACCCCAATTGATCACTATTAATCAGTTGCATAGCACTGAGAAAATTTTTGGTCAATTTTCTTCCTTTTCCTTCAATAAAAAATTTTGCCAAAAAACCTAAACAATTTCTATTTTATTGTTTCTTCTGGCCGCATCCCTGATGGCATCTCCCTGGTGGCCTGTCAGTCCGTATACTGGATGGGCTCTACCAGTTCTTATGGTCACTATGGCCCCCTCAATCATTGATTGGTTTCAGCGAGTCAGATATTTTTGGCTCTATAACCCCGCTATCATGAACTTCCGGCAACAGTACATGGGGATCTTGTGGCCTTATGTCCACCAACTGCAAGAGAGAATCTGTCTCCTTGCCTCCCCAGTTAAAATGACCCCATATGCTGATGAACTTATTGAAACTATCTCTGTGATCCCACCCCCTGCAGCAAGACCCCCTGGGTCAGGAGTGGGCTTATTGTGGTTCGTCATTGGGATTATACTCACTGTTGTGGCACACCAACAATTTGTCATTTCCCAATGCCCGGCTCCATATAATGTTGTTCAGTCAGCAATGCCTCTGGCATTCTGGCTTGCTTTTTGGGTGCTTACGCACCCTGACTGGCAGGTCAGTCTAAACTTCTTCTGCCGTTACCATGACCTTGGGCCAGGATTACCTCCATACAGATTCCCTTGATCTTATCTATATGGGAAGAAGCAGGAAAGGGGGTAAAGTGGGTGGGTTATTGGGGCTAAAGCAGTTACCAGTGCATATCAACAACATGGATTGAGTTACCCAGTTGAACTAAGGGCTCTAAAGGTATCTTGGGTCCCTTCAACCCTCTTTAAGAGAACTTAACATGATCTAGACCAAGAGGTTGGATCTCTAAACTTACAGTATGTTTAGTATATAATTGAATCAACTAATCACCTAAATTGCCAACCTCATATCAAGTTTATTGAGCCTATTGAATCAACCAAATATTACTGAACCACAAAGACAAAATAATATAACAAGTATGAGTAAGTCTGAAATGTCATTTTTACATTCTATATAAAACTTTTATTTAAATTTTAAAATAAAAAAATAGAACCAGACTATTTTGGTTCTCCTAATCTATATATTATTTGTAGCAAGATTGGTATTTTTTGGTTTATCTGTTTAGGAAGAGTTTTGTAACAAATAGACTTATATATATGTACTGTAATTTTGTTATAAGTTTTTTTCTCAAATCACCTTCAACTAAATACTGTAAGAATCTCTGCTGCCAAATTTTAGGCTTTATAGTATAATGCATCTCTTTCATACAAAGAAGGATATTCCCTTGAGGCATTGCCTATGGAAAAATAGCAGACTTAGGTCAAACCCTCAATTAGTGGCGGATGGTTTCCACTCCCTCATAATATGCCAATCTCACACGCATGACAGCGCATATCCTGAAACCCAACAATCATAAGAACTTACAAAGAGTATATTACAAAAATTGGGGATATATGCTTACAATTATGCTCTCTTTCCACTGGAATCTGATTGAATTCCCAAAAGGGATGAAATAACCACACCTGATTGAGGTTAAAATTCAAATGAGAATGAATTAAAAATTCCCCAGGCATGCCAGTGCAATAATCTAGAGAAGGTGAAACAATATGAATGAAAACTCCAACACCCAAAAAATTCAAAAAAGATTTATAAATCAAAATGACAGGAGAGACATCCGCTGTATCCAATTATGGAGGCCCCAATGAACAATGGATGACGTAAAAGAGATAATGGACATCTTGCGCCTCCTGGGGGAATATTTGACAGTGATACAGTTGGCAAACTAGGGCACAAGCCTTCTCCCTTCTTGGTTGATGCTATATAAACCTAGCACTTTGATCACAGTAGAGTGCTAGTTTATTTTTGTAATCTCTTTTGTAAAATGATAATTTTCAACCATCTCTACCCAGACCAACTTTTAACCTTGTCAATTTAAAAATTCTGTCTCCCTCAATGAAACCACCTAGACCAATGGAGGTCCCCATTTCCTATTCTCCATAATAGTGGCCACTGTCTCCTTGTTAATTTTGAAGCTGGCATCACTTAGTGGCAGTAACCAAGGGATTAGTTCTGGTGAACTAGAATAACAATTTTCTGCTTTAGAACATGCAGGTAATGACCACCACCCAAAACTCTGATCTGATCAAATGAATTTACATATTGGGGAAAATCCCTGACCAATGATACTATTGTAATGGAGTGAAACTTTTACAGTGTTACCAGAAGATCCAAAGACAGGGTTTCACCGAGCCCCCCTCAATACCAGGTTCAAAATCAGCTTAACTTTGATACTGAATCTGAACCTGGATGATACCCAAGAGCTCCTCCATCTGAGCGCACTGGCTCTCCCATACCCTGAAAGGCTTGGGTAAAACTACTGCCAGTCCTCAGCTTGAAGTTCAGGATAAGTTAAATGTTTGTCAACCAATATTCCTGCACCTCACACCCAGTGGATCTTATTTGCACATTCTCAGAATGGCAATTCCATGCGGACTATGGATACTATCATGGGTATTGGAGTACCCCTGATGGAAGAAAAGTCTTTCCTTGGCATGCTGTATGTCTGACATAATAACTAGCCACTTAACACAGTGGTGATGTTTATGGCTAGAGACCTGTTGATCCTGGAAAATTGATAGCCAAAATAAGTCTATATGGCCTCATGAATGCCCCCTTGATATGTTGGTCATGGATACGCTCATCAGAACTATTGAACAAGTGCTCCTTGCCCAGGCAACACAACTGACCTCAGCCTCAAATGCTCAATCTTGCAATGTGATGTTGGTCAGACCCACCTCCTGCCTCTCTGACAAAATATCCCAGCAGGTACTGGGGGTGCTAGCTGAACTGCGCTTGAGATCCACCTTAATGGGTAAAAAGAGAACTCTGAGGAACAAAAATTGCTGGCTCTGCTTGATGTCCTGCAAATCTATGAAAAGACATGGGCCCGCATGGTTCTTTAATGGAATTCCCCCTAAGCAAGCTCTCCTCTCCCTATTTGCAATTGTTTCGATAATGGTGGCCACCCCAGCATTGAGAACACAGCTTATATACTCCTTATTTCTCCAGTGGGCCCTCACCTCAACTTTAAATGGCCATATCAAAGTATTTTGACAGATTGCTGACTCCCTCCAGCTCCCAAAGGTTGTTGTTATTGTCACCTTCTTGGCCTTCCTTTAAATATGGGGAAAGCGCACATGTGGCATGGTACAATGGGCCCCAGACCCTGGAAGGAGTGTACATCTTGTCTCGACAAATTGAAGCCTATACCAGGTGCAGATGGAACAGAAAACTGACTCTTCTGATAACCTATCACTGATCCAGTAGACCACCTTCGCCCTTCCACAATGATGGCGTGCTTATGCTAATGGTTGGGGGAAGGGGAGGCATCAGGTTGGGATGATGAGCAATCAGGCCCAGGCTACCAACGGTGCACCAGAGCCCAATTCAGCAGTTATATACCACCCTATGATCCACCCTCAGGCACTGGCAGTACTCGCCCTCAACCTCTTTCCTCCACATAACCACAGTTCAATAAAGTATTTTAGTTGGTACAGCACACACCCACAACCCAGACCATGCAATAAAACCCACACAGGATGGCCAATTACCTTCACAATTAAGTGGGTGTCATAACGTTCTGCACTGCTCTCTCAGGATTCTGGTGGTGGAGTATGACCTTAAGGGCCCAATCTCATGAATCTAATAGGTGATGTAGAAAATAGACCCTGAGTACGCTTTTCATCCTGGTCAACCCAGTGGCCCCTAAAGTGTTCCTAACATATCAAAATGATGGAACAAATCAAAGAGGAGCGCTACCAGAATCCAGTCATCAAAAATCTCGACTAAATCCGTTCATTGATAGATCTGACTGATCCCACATTAGCCCTCTGTCCTATGCCCATGTAGTGGCAATGCCCTCCAAATTACTGACAAAATCCTAAGATTAAGACAATATGGCCGCAGACATAGATATCAAACCAAGCATATGCACCATTAATTGCTTTAATAGACATTATTGTGCTTACTTCCTGTTTGCCATAAAGATTTCAGTAGGGTCAAGACGGTTGAAATTAACATCTTAGTGGACACCAGTGCCTCATGGAATTTCATCAACCTCAAATTGGACCAAGCATTAGACCTAATGGTTACCATGGGGTGCCCATTTCAATGCCTCTTGTGTACTAATGATTGCACTGCCCCTCCACGAGCTGAGACACTTCTCCGCCCATGGACACCACTTCAACGTTAATTTTGCAGCTATCCCAGACTTACTTTTTCCCATGATTTTGGGCGTGGGATAGTGGCGCTGGCAATTGGTATCCATCAACCTCAGGTGGAACACTCTCGCTTTCACCTCCTTCTACTAAACTGACGAAATCCCCCTGCTCCCCATTCTGATGAGAGGCAACTATATCACGGCGTTTGTAGAATACATTTCCTCTGATGCTGTTCCCAAACTGCCTGAAATGCCCTGCATCCTCAAGCCGTACAAGAAGATTTCAATATAGACAGCTCAAATCGCCTGACACCACATTCTAAATTCAATTTGGACTTATATCTGATAGTGGACTTAATCAAGATCAATCTGTCCACTTTATTCATACACCACCGCTATAGATTAAGCCCTAAAAACCTGGATCAATGAGATGCTATCTAAGGGGTGTCTTATAAAAAGGCCTCGCTCATATTGTCCCCAATGTTGATCACCCAGAAACTGGATGGTACCTTATGCCCTTGTGTGGATTACGGCCACCTAAACAATGTCACTGTGCCTGAACCCTACCTTACCACTCAAGGCTTCCATATCCCAAGCAATTACAAAGTCTAGGGCTTTCTCAAAGCTTGACCTGGTGAATGCATTCCACCAATTAAAAGATAAAGAAGGTTAAGAATGGCTGACTTCAATACGTACACACCACTTCATGTACCAGTTCAGGGTCATACCATTCGGCTTCAAAAATGCCTCTGCCATATTCCAAAAGGTCATTGACCATGCATTGGGTGACCTCCACTTCACGTGTGCCATAGCATTCATTAACAACAATTTTGGTTCACTCCCTCACGCTGGAACAGCATGAGAAAGATTTAGCAGCCATGGCCGCCACCATACAGAAGGCAGATTTGCATGCAAAATCTTCAAGGTATAACTTTTTCAGGGATGAAGTACAGTTCCTAGGGAACCTCATACTCAAGGATGGACACGCCATTGCCCCCTCCAAGCTGGAAGAAATATGATCATGGCCTACCCCACTAACCAAAGGCAACTGCTTAGCTTCTTAGGATCAGTCACCTTTCTAAAAATTTTCCTCACTAATATTGGAACTAGCTACTCCACTCCATCCCCTTATGAGCAAACATGCGCCTTTCACCTGGTTAAAAGAATTTAAATGGGTATTTGACGCCATCAAGGAGGTCTCACTACCATGATCGTACTATGCCATGCTGACAAGACAAACCGTTTATAGTAGCCTGAAACGCCTCTAGATTGGCCATAGGAGCTGTCCTACTGCAGGAGCACAAAGGATGGGAACACTTGGTGGCATACTTCTCCTGAAAATTCACAGGTGCCGAATGCATGTGGGTGATATATGACAAGATGTTAGCTGCTGTCACCTGGTCTTTGATGCACTGATAATACCTGCTGAAAGGAGTGAAACACACAGTGACAGTGCACATGGACCATAAGTCTCTACCATATTATCAAAAGCCTCAGAAGTTGGCACTCTGACAAATGAGGACACACTGCAACCTCCTCAATTTTAATCTTGTGAGCTCATCCTAGGGCTGACGCACATACTGCCAGAAATTCTTAGCAGAAGTCCATCAGCTAGACCTGATCCAGGTGAATATTCTAATCTGATGGTGGTGATTCTGCTGGAGCAGATTAAGATAGACTCTCTGAGAGGATCAGCAGCTATTGCCTTAATTGAATCCACCACCAAACTGAGCAAAACCCCTGATGGGGTACCACCCCAGCCCAATACTGACACCAGCGACACCAGTTCACTTAACACTCTCAGATAACCCCAACAATCAGCCCCAAATTCCCACTCCTTAAGGCTGTACTGCATGACCAAACCAAAACCTCGGAAGGACAAGTGTCATGGAAGTGGCAAATAAAGTTGAGACTGGCCTGTTAGTAAGGGTGCATATAAAAACCCAGAATGCTGGGGCATTGCCATTCAAATGTTTTGGTAATGGGCGGAGAGAGAAGTGATTAGGGGGCGAAAATTGACGATCACTGTCACCACTATTCCTACTAGTACCCAAACTGTGACCACCGTGGTGGCAGCGGATTCTGCTGTGGTTACCTCATTAGGACCCATGGAGGGCCCTGAGTGGGCTGAGGTGCCACAAGTTATTGAGCGTGCAGTGAGGTCATGGAACCTCGCCCAACGAGGAGATGATATCTCTAAAAATTAAAGGTACATTTTGATGCCAGAGGGCATCCATAAGTGGGGACATCCCCAAGAGGCCGCTAACTTGACAACTCCATTCAAGGAGGGTGGGCAGCAACATTGTGACAATTGCCTCTAAGGCCAAGTCATTGCGCAACCCTAAGAACATAGTACTTGGTACTGGCAGTGACAGAAAATGTTAAAAATTAAGGGTTGAAAATTGGGTTGAAAATGTAATTTATTTCTTTTTATTACCAAAAATACTGGAACTTGACAGTCAACTGTACTAGTGAGGGACATTTAAGTACTAGAGGGCTTAGGTAAAACAGGGTTGCATGAACGAGGGTATTGCAATCCCAACCATTTCCAGTGAAATGAGATTTCAAAATTAACTCAACGCCAAATTGACCTTCCGCTGGCCAACCAACTCTTACATGAATTTCGTCACTAATTTTTTCCTCCTATAATGATTCTTCTTGGCAGATAAATGATGCTTTGTTCAGAAAGTGATTGGTTATGCCTTTGCTAGGTCACATATGAACAATCCCATTGGGTATCAAAGTGATTTGTTGCCATAAACCCACTGGAGTTTAACCCCCCTCTTCCAGTGGGAGGGAAGCACACTGGCAGATTTTTGATCCTGATTGTACCGCAACAGGCTTGATTCTGCCGCCCCTCAATTCATTTGAATTTTTTCCTCTTCAGCTGAACCCAAAATTATCACTGGGGATAGATGCCAACCACTTTCCCTCTGGTGGTACCCTCTCACTACTGCCATCTCCACGCACCCCCCTGATCCACTGGAGCAGCTCTTACATGGTAAAATGGGGGAAAGGGGCCAACTTTGAGGTGGTACGCCATCACCCACCTCTTATCCACCACATGGGCCAAATCGCCCCAGGTCATAAGAGGGATGGCCACATTCTTCGCCCCCTTTTTGGTGTGGAATGGGAATTCTGTGTGGTCAAGGCACAGGGTGTTCTCACCCAGACTTACATCATACTTCCCTCTTTGAACAAGGTGAGCACCGCCACCAGTGAATTGGGTGAGCACGAAGTTCTTATGGCTTTTGGCAACTTAATAGCCAAGAGTGTGGCAACCTTCAGGGGTGACAAGGAGCATCAGGGTGTGAAGCATGAAAGGCCTCCACTAATTTGCCACAATTGACACAATCTTAGGCACTGATTCAACAATTCTCATATGCCAGGAACCCCTTCCAGGCTACAAGATACTGAACTGAATGGCAAGATTTCTGGAAAGTCAAATTTGCCCTGACCTCATCCTCCTTCAATCTCTCAACCACAATAGGCTCCAATTCCACTGGATCTTCCTTTTAAATGGGGACAACTGCGACATGTGGAAAATGGGGTGCTGCTTTCAGTGGGATGGGAGAGTCAACCAAAACGCCCCTTTGCCCAAATCCACCTCCACCACATGGGGACCCAAGCGTTGGCTTGCAATTTTTGGGAGGGTACCTGCATCTGCAGGTGATGCATGTCTAACATATGGATGACCTCACCATACTTTTATGGGCCAGTAGACGTTTTCAGTCTGCAAAATGCTTTTAATCACTGAAGGCCTTGATCAAATGCTCCCAAACCAAGGTTTGGGTGCTCCAGATGAGCTGCTCATGATCCGCCACAGCTGGGACCTCTGGCCATAGACACAGCCCTACAGAAAACGTGGGTTGTACTCCAGCGTAGCATTGTATGGTGAGAAACTAGTAGATGCATGAGTACCATTATTATATGCAAATTGAGCCTTTGGAAGGTTGTCCACCCAGGTGTCCTGCACGGATGCAGCATAACAGCGAAGGTACTGCTCAAGAATTTGGTTAATATGCTCCATTTGACCTTCTTACTGAAAATTGTATGCAGTTGAGCAACATGGAATAATCCACAAGATCGCCAGGAGTTTGTTCCAAAAACACGCCATAAATTGTGACCCACAGTCACTTATCATCTCCTGTGGCAAACTGAACATTGAAAACACATGCCAAATGAAGAGCCTGGCCATCTCTTCAGAGGTGATTGCAGAGGAACAAGAGATGAATAGTGCGAACTTCATAAAGCAGTCCATGATCACCTTAAACAACAGTAAACCCATTGGAGCTGGGAAGCTCAACAATGAAACTGATAGAAACTGAGGTCCATGCGCCCTATCCTGTTGAAGGGGATGAAGGAGACCATTCTTACCTGATCTATCTGACTTAGGCTGTGCATATGTCATGCAGTTCATGATCCATGCCAGAATATCCATGGAATTGCCCAGCCAGTTATATGTTCGTTTAGCCAAATACAGGTTTTTATTATTACCAAGGTGCCTTAACATAGAGGGGTCATGGTGCACCCAAATAACTGCATCGCAAAGATGGGATGGCACCCAAAGTCTTGATTAAAACTGAATATTCCCTTCCATCAAGTAATGTTTGACTGCTTATGCGTCAGAAGTATCATCTGATCCACTAACTCCAAACCCTCTGAGCAAGCTATATGGCCCACCAAGACCCTAAAGACCAGAGGCACATCCAGGTCCCAATCTATCACCATAATTTCAGGAGGAGCAATAGCTAAGATCTGGGTCAGCAGAATTACTGTGGTCAACTCCTGCTCATCCGCCTCCAAAAGACTCATTGCAGGGCTGCAACTCAAAAAGTTGGAAAAACATTCAGAACCCCTTTCACAAACTCATATGTTAAATTTAAACTAAGAGGATATGATACATCTGGGCCTGACAAAGCGCCAACTTCTGCAGTTTAAAAAACATAAACCTGATGATCCGTGTGCATGGTCATCTCATGCCATGCGCCCTGCAGAAGGTACCGCCAGTGGGTAAGAGATCACGTCATGGCAACCAGATCCTTGTTGTAAATGGCCCAGGACTTTTCATATTAAGCAAAGTTGCAGGAAATAAGCAACTGGATGTTCTAGGACATCATGCACCTGCAACAAGACTGCCCCACAGCAGCAGATGAGGCATCACATGCTATGATAAATGGCTTGGTTGGGTCCACGTGTTTGAGAATGGGAGATGCCAAAAATACCTCTTTAATGGCGTTAAACGCCTGATTGCACTCCTCCATCCAGCGGGATGGCATATTCTTCCAAGTCAGAGGGTGCAGCAGCGTGGCCAGCTTTGAGGGGGCTGGAGAAAATTTCTTCAAAGAAGTTTTTAGTGTTCAAGAAGCTCCACAACTGCTTTTAGGTTGTGGAGGTGGGCCACTCGAGTATTTCCTTGAGCTTGCTAGGGGGAATGGCGTAAACATCTTTAAAAACTGTTACCCAGAAAGGTAAAATCCTCATGGAAGAGCTCATACATGGGCAGCTTTACATAAAGTTTCACCTTGTGCAATGCAGCCAGCATCACCTACATGGCTTTCTCATGCTGCTCAGGAGTATGGGAGTGAACCAGGATATTGTATATGTATGCCACCACGCAAATGAACCTGAGGTCTTTGAGCACATTGTTGACCATCTGTTGGAATGTGGCTGGGGTGTTTTTCAGGCCAAAAGGCATCATGCGGAACTGGAATATGCCCCTTCTGGTCCAAATCGCCATAAGCCATTCCTAGCCTTCTGCCACCCAGATCTGGTTAATTATATCCATGAGGTCAGGTTTCAAAAACACCCAGGATTTTGCTATTGCCTGACTGATCTTCTGCTCAAGGGTAGAGGGTAGGGATAATGAATAGTGTTATTAAAATGCCCATAGTTCTAGTACTAAAAAACGCCCATAGTTAATATATGAGCACAACGTACCATCAGCCTTCTGAGAGAAAACTATAGGCGATGCAATTGTGGAAATTTCCTCAAACATCCACACCTTCTTGAGCATATTGTCCACCATACTTCCAATGTATTGTCCTTCTGCGCCATGTAGGGATACAACGGGCAGTTAATGATGATCACAAATACCATAAAATGGAAAGCCAATTCATATTTGGAGCGTGGCAGAAGATGATTAACCTTTTTCAGATTAAAAATATACTGATATGTCACTAAGGCCAGGGGATAATATGGCAGAAGGCCCACCGGAGAGAGAAGTGACATGATGGAACTTTATCCCCATTTCATCACAAGCATATCAATAAAAGAAAGTTTCCACACAAATGGGGCTTATGAAGAACATCATATTTGGGTCTAGGTTAATACTCACCTGCTGCCAACGCAACCACCCATTCCAAGAATAACTGGGAAGAGCAGCTCTGGCACTGAAGCAAACTGATCACAGAAACAGAATTTGAGTACTTAAAAAGGCACAGTCCACCATATTTTGTATGAAGCATTGGAGCAGATGGCGCAACCAGCATGGACGCCCCTGATTCCAAGTCCAAGTGAGATCCTGTGCCAGTTTAAAACTCATGAAGTTTCCCGCCGCTCTTATATCTACCAGGCCTCAATAAGCACCCTGTGTGCACCCAGGCAAATTTACAGCAGTAATGAAAAATAAGCAAAATTTTGTTTATTGGCAACTTAATGGTATCATATCAACTGAGTGGTAATGATCATGGAGTTGTCCAGGGAAACTGAATCAATTGGTAATTGGCCCCCATTACTAAAACCTTCTCAAATTCTTAGCTCTGGGATGCTGACAACTGGGATATCAGGAGATTTAAGGGCATCAGGTTTGTCACAGGAACCATCTCACTTAATGGCTCCAGGGCTTGGAAGAAGAAACAGTGGGAAAATGGGGAACCGCAGCATCTTCCAGAACCAAAACAAATACTCTGGGAGCTTGTCTCAAACCAGTCCACTGGGTGAGCGACAATGGGCATGTTGACTGGTCATTCAACACCTCCTGAAAAACCTCTTTGTTATGAATTTATTACCAGAACCCTCATCCAGACCAACACCTGCTGGAGCATATCACCAATGGAGGCTGCCATCATGCACACCTGATCCAGAGAACTCAAATGCATGTACTAGGATGAATTAGTATTGGACATGGGGTCCAATGCAGCACAAAATAATCCCACCAGTACATCCAATGGGAGCCCAAGTCTAGGGCCTGGTCGTGGAAAGCTTCCACAAATGAAGCCAGATCAGATGCTTCAGCGCCCACCATAAAAAATTGGAGCATGAGACTCAACGTGATACTGGCTCCTGCACTACTAATGACACCAACGTAATCAATGGAGTTAAAGCCCCACTTGGTTGGTCAAGTGTAAGATTCCATGCACCCATCAACTAACATCGCCCTTTATGGCATCCAACAAAGCCACGATCAGCTGCGCATTCATCAAAGAGACTGAAGCCATTCTGTTAACCAAAAACTGCACCTGCAATTAAGGGAGGCTGTCTAACACCTAGTTTGCAATCTTCCTGGATGGGATAGATAGACCCCCTGAGGATGGGATGAGACTGGAACTGGAGCCTTTAAGACAAAATACTCATTCAAGAGCTCCACCACCGCCATGAAGAAGGATCCAACAAATTTGCCAACTGACCACATGAACAGAACTAAGCTGAGCACTAACTGAAGGTTCAAATGGTATATTGAGAACATCATGTTGCTGACTTCATAAGGGTGGAAATGGCGGACACTAAGGGTTGTTCAATTATGTCAGGGAAGTGGCAAATAAAATTGAGACTGGACTGCCAGTCATAGGTGCGTGAACACCCAGAAAGCAACCCAGAATACTGGGACATTGTCGTCCAAAAACCTGGTAATGGGCGGTGTTAAATTTGAGAACTGGTGGCTACTCTAGTGAGCACCAAATGTTAAAATTTTGGTTTGACTATAGCTCGAAAAAGTTAACTGCACAAGTTTAGTATGTGCACTGTTATAAAAATTGGCGTGTCCGTGGAGATACGCTGTATTGAAATTGCGCAGGGTTTGACCCACTGAGCAATAGGACCAACGATATGAGGATTATGGCCCTTTTAACCAAATAAACTTATTAATGAATATGACCATCTAGTACTAAAAAAACTTATTAATGAATATGGAGCGCTTGCTCCCACTATACTTCTTTATTTAATATAATAACACAGCGGATCCTCGCTGTTTTGCTGATTCTTAAACTATAAACAACCAACCTCTGATCCTCTCATCCTGATTGTATTATAACAACTTTGGATGGTACCACTTCCATGGCTCAGTAATTCACTTCGCCATATCTCATTGGTTCCTTCAATTCTTCATTCATTAATTCATGACTGCCCAATTTGGCTGATTCCTAGTAACCCAATATCGCCTCATTTCAAAGTGCTTCAATTACCATTACCAGTTTGATTCCAGTGTATTCCATTCATTTTGTCATATTGACTTAGGGCTTATCATCCAGTCATTTTGGAATCATGACATTACCCCCTCCTTGACTGGATTATAAGGCTCCTATTGCTTATATTCTCGGAGGAATTTTGCATGCACTCAGTTAATGATTTGACTGCTAATGGGGTCCTTAATAGTATATGCGTTGACCCCAGTTTTCTCAATGACTTTGAATGGACCAATCCATATACTGTCTAGCTTGTGTTTCTGCCAGAACCCAAGTTGATCGTGGAAGAGAACCATGTCGCCTTCCTTGAACTGTGATAACCCGCTCTGACGTACCTGGTTTGTGGCCTGATTCCTGATCTTCTTGGCTAAGCTGAAGGAATAGGCTTCAGTTTGCAATTTGATTAGAATATTTGTAAGGTTAGTCAAATAATGGTGGGGTTCCATTCCACCGGTGGCTTCTATGCACAAATAAAGTAACACCAGAAGAGCCAGGTGTCAGCCATAAAGCAGTTGGAATGGGCTTTTCCCTGTGGCGGAATGGTAACTGATGTTATAGGCAAACACAGCAGTGGAAAGAAGGAAGGTCCAATAAGATGGTCAATCCATTACTAATTTGCATAGGATATTCACCAGAGTCCCATTTACTCGTTCAACCATTCCGTTAGGTTTGGGGTGGTATGGGGTCATTAGAACCCCGCGGATTCCCATGAGATCATTCAGTTTGGGGATGATGTGCGAGGTGAAGTTAGTTCCATTGTCAGTGAGAATAAACTGAGGGCATCCATGGCGCTGAATAATGCACTCCATCACAAACTTGGCCACTGTAACAGCCCCCAAATCTTGTATTGCCCTTGCTTTGACCCACTGGATCAGATGGTCAATAGCCACCAGAATGTACTTACACCGGTTAGCTCCTGTTGGAAAGGGACCAACAACATACAGGGAAATGGTATGCCAAGCAAAGTGAGGTTTCACTACCTGATAAGAAGTCTTATGGCGGAATGGCTTCTCCACTTGGCACTGATGGAAACAAGAAATGGTTTTGAGCACATCAAAGTTCATACTTTCCCAATAGTACTGAGGGCGCAGCAACTCCATTGCATTGCACACTCCGCCATGTCCGACTGCCCTGTGGGCGCTCATAATAATTTCTGGCTGAATGGAAGGCTGCGGAAAATTCACCATAGAATCGCCTATCTGCTTGTATAGCTCCCCATTCCGCTGGAAAGTATGTTTTTACATCTTGTTTAACGCTTTGATCACTTGGGGTGGTTCGTCATCATACTTTCCACTAAGCATCTTGTTGTACATCACATCGCTGAGGTCCGCTGTCACTGCAACAGTTGGCAATCAAGATAAACAGTTGGCGTTCTGATGCTTTGCTCCTGGACGATGAAGGACCTTGAAATCATAAGCCTGTAGCTTAAGGGCCCATCGAGACAACCAGCCTTCAGGTTCTTTGAGGTTCTGCAATTAGCGCAATGATGCGTGGTCTGTTATGACTTTGAACTTTACCTATGCAGGTAGACTCTGAATTGCTTATATGCGTAGATCACTGATAAGCACTCTCGCTCGGTCACAGTATAATTACATTCATGGCTATTCAAACTTTGGCTGCAGTACGCCACTGAGTGCTCCTCCCCTTCATCATCTTTTTGGGATAAAACTGCCCCTACAGAGAAAAGAGATGCATCCATTTGTACAATAAATTTCTTATTGAAGTTTGGGTATCATAACATGGGGGCACTAATTAGTGCCGTTTAAAGTGTATCAAAGGCGCATTGGCACCATTCCGTCCATTTGAACATGGCATTTTTCTTTAACTGCTCAAACAGCGGCCCTCCAATGCAACTGAAATTGAGTATGAAGCGTCAGTAATAACCCACCATCCCCAAAAACACCTGAATGTCCCATTTACTAGCTGGCATAGTCATCTTTTGGATAGCCTCCACCTTGGCTGGTTGGGGTCTCAGCCCAATTGCATCCACCACAAAACTGAGGTATTCTAACTGATCCTTGAAGAAGTAACATTTCCTGGGTTTGATATTGATATTGGCTTAGCCAGTCAGTGAAATACCTCTTCTAGGTGGGTAAGGTGCTCAATAAATGTGCACAAGAAGATGTTAATATTGTTAAGGTACACAAGAACACATGACAGCTTCAGATTCCCCAAAATGGTGTCCATTGCTCGTTGAAATGTAGCTGGGGCATTAAACAGCCCTTGTGACATACAAGTTGGTTGGAGAAGCCCTTTGGAGGTAATTACAGCGCATTTTTCTTGTTCCGCTGGGGGTAACTCAATTTGCCAATAGCTGGATATTAAATTTATTGCAGAGAAGTAACGAGCTCCCCCTAACTGGTCCAACTCATCATCAATTTGTGGCAAAGGGTATGAGTCCTTTTTTGTAATGCTGTTGAGCTTGCAGTAGTCAATTACTACCCAGTTAGTACCATCCTTCTTTTTGACAATTTGGACAGGGAAAGCCCATGGGCCCTTCAATGGTTAAAAGCAGTCCTTACTCCAACATTTTATCAATTTCTGCTGTAACAACTTCTTCCGCGGCTCTAGATTGATGGATTGGCTGAGATCTAATGGGGGGATGATGCTCAGTGTCCACTCGATGGATCACTCCTTGGGCACACCCCAAATCATTATCATCGATGGCAAAGATCTCTTTAATTTTTGAAATAAGGCTTCCACTCAATCCTTCTGATCTTCTGATAATCCCTTTAAATTTTCACGCAGTACCACTGCCATTACGCTGGGCTGTGTTTTGACAGGTAGACCAAATTCCTCCAGTGAGCCAAACTCATGAATTCCTTGGACCTCCTCGAATGGAATGAAATGGAGGAAGGCAATTACTTGATGTCGGCAGATTTGCATTGGTTTATCCTGTAGATTCACTACCAAGACCTTGATCTCCCCATGCCCCGGAAGTATAGTGCCAGGGGACACATGGGGCTGGAGCTGTGATTGTTGATAGGGCCCAATGACCTCCCCATATAGCCCAGAAGGCACTTTCACCTCTAACTCGGTGCTTATGATTGCTTGGTGTCCAGAGGGAATAGATATAGGGCCAGCGGCTCTGAGCGGCAGCCCTTGATAGTCATAAATTTGGTGAGGAAGGGCACAGGTCTTGCTCTTTATTTGATAATAGTGAACTGCAACCACTCCATCACTGTATGCATGGTTAATGTGACTCATGTGTACTGAATCCTTTGGCCTTCCACTGGAAGTGAAGTAGATTGGGATCCACTGCTCCATAATTTCAAATGTCTCCGCTGTCATATCTACAACAGCCCCAAAGTGACGCATAAAAGTGGTTCCAATTAACAGGTCGTAGTTATTGTTTGGTAACACTATAGCTGGGGCCACAATGACAATTGACCCAAACCGCAAGGGTAGCGCGCTGTATGCTCCTTCAGAGACTGTGCTTTCTGCTCCTGCAGTCCCATACACCATATGATGCTCCACATCTGGCTTTAATGCCAACTTCAACACCAACCTTGTGGATACTATGTTGATTGGGGCGCCTGTATTGATTATTGCACGAACTCAAGTTTTTGCTACTACAGTATCACAGTAAGTTCACTCAGAGTATAATGCATCTGATTGATTTAAGACATGGACATTTAATGGGTCTTTTTTCCAAGGAATCCCATAATAACCATCCCCACTGTAGGGTATTCTTTAACAATAGCGTCCACAGGGAGGGCCACGCTGACCCCTGTCAAGGTAAGCGCATCAGCAAATGGATCTGGTTCATCAGTAGAATAGGGATCGAACATTTGACAAGCATAAGGCTTTGGCTGGTCCTGAGAGTTTGCTTCCGCCATGTCTGTGAATCATGTTCATGTCAGCACATTCACCCCTCCAACCAGTTGTTGATATAAGAAGGCGTCATCATAACGAGGAACTTCCTCTGAAGGTCCAAGAATAAGTTCTGGTGGGACGTTGTGGGTCAGAATAACGGAGGTAGAGTCTCATCTCTACTCTGCTTTGATTTTTTCCCTGGTGGTACTGTTCCTGTGGTAAGTACTGAACCCAATGTTTGTGACAACTTCTAGCCAGGTGCCCGGAGCAACCACACAAAAAGCAATTAATCCCATAAGTCCTACAAACATGATTATTGTAAAAGGAGCCACCATAAAGGTTGGTCTGGGATTGAACAGTGTAAGCCAGCTCCTCCCAATAGGTGAGCTGCTGTTGGAAATTGGATTGTAAGTGAGGTGTGTATTGTAGATAAGGCCAGTGGATGCCAAACAGACGCTGAACAGGGATGGATAAATCCTCCAGATATGAAATTCCAGCAGCAGAGGCGCTAGGGTTCCGCTCTATCTTGGGTAGAGGGAAGGTAGCGGATAGATGGCGTAGAATTTGGAAAAATTAAGCAAGGGTACGTCAACCTCTAAATATGGAGCTAAGGCATTAAAAAGCTCATGATATGGTTTCACAGCAGAGTTCAATGCTATGCATATGTCACATTCAGTTATATACCCTGACCCAATTAACACATGGGCTTTGGCTGAGAATTGATCAGCAAACGCAGTGAGGGTCTCATTGAGTTTAAACCCAATGGTCAAAAACTCAATCTTTTGCTGCAACATTTTCTCAGTTCTGCTGAACAACTGCAGCACCATCTTTTTAACTTCATGGTTGGAAGCGGAACTAGCTGAGAGGTAACAAATGACTTGATCAGCACTCCCAACATCCAAGGAGGAGAGCAATAGTTTCTCCTTCTATCGATCCAAAGTACCTTCAGTAGCAAACTCAAATCAGCAAAAAAAACCCATGAGTGTTCCTTTACAATCAAATGGCGGGACCTGAGTTTTCATTAGTTTATTGGTCAATGGGCCCCCTGTAGTGAGCACCACTGTTATAAAAATTGGTGTGTCTGTGGAGATACGCCATATCAAAATTGTGCAGGGTTTGACCCACTGAGCAATAGGACCAACAATATGAGGATTGTGGCCCTTTTAACCAAATAAACTTATTAATAAATATGGAGCGCTTGCTCCCACTATACTTCTTTATTTAATATAATAACACAGCGGACCCTTGCTGTTTTGCTGACTCTTAAACTATAAACAACCAACCTCTGATCCTCTCATCCTGATTGTATTATAGCAACTTTGGATGGTACCACTTCCATGGCTCAGTAATTCACTTCGCCATATCTTATTTGTACTTCAATTCTTCATTCATTAATTCATGACTGCCCAATTTGGCCAATTTCTAGCAACCCAATATCGCCTCATTTCAAAGCGCTTCAATTACCATTACTGGTTCAATTCCAGTGGATTCCATTCATTTTGTCATATTGACTTAGGGATTATCATCCAGTCATATTGGAATTGCGACATGCACAATCTACGTTGCTTGATAGTAATGGATTTGTAATTGATAAATAGTATGATTACTATTATCCAAAGTTGAATAGATAAACCTGATATGGTCCAATGCTAGACTTTTAATAATCTACAAAAGACTGGTGATGTCAACTATAGGGACTTATTCCCTGTTCTGGATAACTTGATCCACTATCAGATTCAGAGGTTCCCAACCTTTTTCTCATCACGCTGAGTCTGTGAAGGTTCACATATAAGGCATGTTTTTCTTATAAGGAATCTCAATCCTTACTCTTTATACCACAAAAAAGTTCTCAATCTTTGTATAACATAATAATAATAACTGAAGATGAATAGAGATAATATTTAAATGGAAGAATCTTTTTCTTTCATAGGATGAATATTGTTTTTTAATTTTATGAATTTTTAGGGAATTTATAGAGGGAATATGGTGCCCAACCCTTGGTTGGCACCTCAACCATGAAATGGCAGCCGTTGCCATTAAACTTCCCTACAATGATTCACCAGCAATGGTCTTCTTCATTAGGTTAGTATTCCTCTGTTGGACATTCTTGAGAACTGAAATGGAAAGTGCCAGAAAACGTGACCCTAACGTTTCCCACTCAGTCACAGCAAACCAACCATATTTGGATAGCGACCTGATTAGGTAATAGTACTCTTTACCCATTATGGCACAAACTTACTGATTGATTTGCTATTTGCAAGCAGCATCACTCGCCTTGCAACTGATACTTAGATTCCCAATTGGTTGGTGATGAAACCTGACTGATCCCAGTTGTTATACCTGATAGTTAAGCAATAATCAATCATCATTTACCCCTATTTCGTTGGCAACTCTGCCCAATGAGATCTTAAGCATTCACCTGGATCAATCGCCAATGGATCTGAATCTGGCGAAATTCCCATAATCCCAAAACATTATTAACCTAAAATTGGGGTCAATCAATCTCAGATTTATTTACCAGCGGGACTTATCCCTTAGCAATTCAACTGGTAATCTAGGAAGCTGGAAAGGTGGGCAAAAGTCCCAACCCATCCCTCCTCTTGCCTAGGTTTCCAGTGAGAATAAGATTGGGACAGGAGAATGCCACCTCAGACTAGACCAAATATTTCATATTTTTCAGTGGAGCATAGCCAATCTGCACTCAACGCTGCTCAGGACAACCTTTGGAATACAGTTCTCTTCTTTTTCTTCCTCAATACTGTCTCCTCAGAGTGCAGTCCCTAGACCCACTGTCATGCCAGTCTAATCAATTTACTCATGATGATTCTAGTCCTGGAAAGCCAGTTTTCCCCATATTCAGAGCATTTGACCCATTGTCATATTCAAGATTTTGGTACAGTATCCTTGATTTACTGATCTCCCTCCTCATCCTTGATAGGAGGTTACTAATGTCAATGTCTGTCTTGCAGCAAAATTAAGAATGATCATTTTTGTTTGCTCTTGTTATTTTCTCTTAAAACTTTTTTGGCTTATATCATTCTTGCACTTTTTCTGAAGAGCTTATCTCATTAATTTTAAGGTTGATTTTTCCAAAATTAGAGATTAATTAATACCAAAGTAAATAATGTCAACTACTAATAATAGTCCAACTTCTTCCCCTCTTGTCCCGCGCATATGTCAAATTTGAATTCTTGGTATCAGCAATATCTTGTCAATCTTTCTGATGAAGATGCCCAGCTCTTCCAATGATGAGTCGTTCTGCTAAGAGAAATCTCTTCTATGGTCCCCCTAGGACCCATACTCCAAGTTACACATATGTAGGCAGTCCTTACACTGAACTAACAGAAAATTATCTGACCTTGAGGAAACCAGAGTAGCAACTGTTGCAAATGACCTATGGCCAATTCTCCCTCTTTCATAGATTCCCAAATTGAACTTTGATACTCTCTTAGATTTGTCTCCTTGTGCATATACTCCTACTATTATTATTGAGCCTCCTGAAGCAATGTCATCTGATGTTAGTTAATTGTTTAATGCTGGATCCCATTTGCTTCCTGAGTTCCTTTTTTATCTCAGCCAATTTTATAAACCAGCTGTTCTTTCAACTGAATTGGACATCAGAAATTGTGGACATTTTGAGCTCCCCTATGCATATTTGAGGAACTAAGTAACTGAGGCTTCCATAGCTCTGAACACCTCTAATCTCTCAAGCATCCTAGATCAAGATGTTGCAGCCTATGCCCTTTGTTTTGCAGGCCAAGTTCTTCAAAGTTGGACCACAAAGCTTCCTTCCTCCCTCAAGTTCCATCATTCATTATGTTTTTAAATCCAAGAAGCACATAGTTGTTGTCTTCAGGATGCCGTCTGCTCCTTGAAGGACTACCTCATTTCTGGTGTTTCTCATCAGTACCTCCCCCTTATGGCTCTGACTGGGGGCATGATTTGGCAACCTCCGCCTAGTATCCCTTGCTTGATGCTGTCTCACATGTCCAACGTTCTTGATCAAGACCATTGGCAAGTGCTCAAGGCCAATCTTTCAGCTCTGGTGCCATATCAGGATTACTCAGAGTTATTTGACAATTGACTCTTTTTCTATTGCTGTTTCCCTCCCCACTCTAGGTTATCACGATTGGCATCTTCTGACATTTCAATTTCTCTTCCCTTGTCTCAGTCTCTCAGGGTCATCCTCCACTCAACAAACTTGGCTTTAAGTAGGTCTAGCCCAATCTAGTATTCAGTCTCAAAGAGATTTTAATGGTTTATTTACTCCTACTGCTATACATCCTCCCTCCATAATAGATGATATAGGTGGAATCCTCCCCAACTTGAGGATAACCTATAAAAGTTATAAAAATATATGATTCTTTTATATGTTTTATTATCATTACTATTTTTCCTATATTTTTATCAATTTTATTTTTCTTCTTTTTATATGGGATATGAACTTCACTCAGTTCATCAGTCCATCTTTTTATTTATTGTTCCCCAAACTGGTTCCTAGGTATACTCTTACATACCAGTTTTTATGGTTCAGAGATATTATTTTTCAAGAATAACCATTTATTTTGGTTCAGAAGTTTTTTTAGTTTATACTAAAAATTTTCAGGACATAAATCATCTCAATGGTTCAGCGGTCCTTAGAGAACACTCTTTTTTATTGGGTCCAAGGCTTTAGATAATCAGCATGGACCCAATTAACAATCCTTCTATTCAAGAGGTTCTATATGGAATATGCGTCTGTCACCATCTTGGAAATAATATCAAATGGACACAACTATAGTTCATCTAGCTTGTTCCTTCTTCCAAAGCCATGCATGTCAGAATATGCTACTTTATCGCCTACATTATATTTGGATAATGCCAGATAGTTCTTATCATCCTTCATTTTGGCCTTGATTTTTTTCTATAGGGTTGTATTGAATGCTTGTGATTGCATCTCAATCAAGATATTCAAAAGCTGGAGCAAGTAATGCTTGGCACTCTTTATTAACGTTGGTTTAACAACCAAATATAAGATTGATGGTAAAGCAGCTTTCATTCCATACAACTCAAATAGCAATTTTCCCATTTCCATTTGGTGAATGATGTCATATGAAAAGATCACCGAACTGAGGTACATTCCCCACGCTGAAGTTATTCCTGTGATCAGCTTCCTCAGCGTCATGGCCAGCATTCCATTTACTCGTTCTACCAGTCCATTCATCTCTGGCCAGTAAGGTACTGACATGACTCCTCAGATCACCATTATCTTGTTCAACCTTAGGATTATGCAGGATGTGAAATTTGTTCCATTGTCACTTAGCAAGAATTGCAGGCATCCATGGCATTATACAACTTGATCCAGGATAAGCTGTGTGGTAATTATAGCATTCACTTTTGTCAGGGCCTTTATCTCAACCCATCTGGTCAGAAGTTGATTGAAACTATCATATATTTGACTCTCCCTGTGCTCATAGTCAGTGGTCCCATCACATCAATGGA